>LR812543.1:19857468-20092143 GCA_903798195.1 Danio kyathit | reverse complement strand
CAGGAGCAGCGAAAATAAATAATGGCATAGTGGCCTATCTAAAGAGTATTTGTATTTTCAAAATGGCAAAGAGTCATGCATATTTTCATTCAAATTTTCATTAAAATCACGAGTAAATCTGATAATGAGCCTGATCAAAAGAGATCTTGTGAAAATGAAATTGCGCGAATGGATCAGGATAGCAGGAGACAGAAGCAAAGTAATCTCAAGTCACAAAACATGACAGAAGAGCTAACTGTGGGCTCTTCTTGAAATATATGGTACATACCTATATGGCACAAAATAATTGAAACCGTTCAGAAATGTGATGCTTTTTTTGCGCTAACATCGTTTAATGACATCATGTTCCAGGAAAACTGAAATTGTTTGGTGGACATCGATCATGGTAACTTTTATTTCCTGGTTTTGTTCTGGGAATTATTCATTTATAAATTAAGCATTGGACGTGAAATGGTCAAGATGATTCGAAGTAACCGGATCTGCGAATTATTTGCGAAACAACAAAACCTCGGAATGTAATTATTTCCACGGAGCTGTGTAACAAGCCTTTATAACTGCCCCTGTATTTCAATATACTTCTGCAAAAAATGCTAATTAATATTCAAGCATGTCACAGAGAAGAAGTTTGGTTAATTAGAATCTATAATAAAATTATAGTTAATTAGAATCAATAAAGAAGTTTGGTTAATATATCACTATACATATATTTAATAAATAGTAAAAGAGACAAAAGTAATATTAAATATATTCCTTTTTCCCACAATAACCTAAACCAAACGTCTGAATATTTGAATTGTCAGATTTACAGTTTTATGGACACCCTTGTTGCGAGTCACTCTAACCTGATCTCGAAGTGAAGATTGGCAGCACCTAATGAGAACCGTCCCATGTACGTCCGAAGGTACCATATTATATGATTACAAAATGCAGATTGATTCTGTGTGGCTGCTGTTTGATTTGATATATATTCATGATGTATCCAGTTGTTAGCACTGGTGGAGAGAATAACCCTGAAACTCTGCGATCTGGATTGATGCTGGGATTCAGCCAGAGAATGGGTTTCTCATGCTTCTGCTGTGTGGGATCGCTGACAGGGTGAAGTGAGATGTGGAAGAATTTAGTGTTTGGTTGACTCTGTTCTTATAACACCATTTAGAGCTATTTTTCTTTACAATACTCTTTTTTTTTACCATATTATTTTACAATATTTAAAGTTATCTCTTACAATTAACATGATAATTGTAGTGCAGGGGTCTCCAACCCTGTTCCTGGAGAGCCACCTTCCTAAAGATTTCAGTTGGAACCCTGACCAAACACACCTGTCTGTAATTATCAAGTGCTGCTTCAGGCCCTAATTAATTTGTTCAGGTGTGTTTGATCAGGGTTGGAGCTGAATTCTGCAGGAAAGTAGATCTCCAGGAGCAGGGTTGGTGACCCCTGATGTAATGTATTTTATCTGACAGAAAAGATGATATCTGATTTTTAATTTATTAAGTTAACTTGCCAGTTTCACATGTTCTAACTTTAAAACAAAAGCAGGCCCGGATTAAGAATTCAGAGGCCCCTGGGTGCAATGTCTTGCAGGCCCCCTACCTGGCCGCACCCCTATAGTTGAATTAAAAAATAAGATTAATAAATATTTTTAATAAAATTCATCTATAATATTGCCCGCATTTTTAAAAATAAATGATATACAGTACATATATTTCTAGTCTACAAAGATTTAAAGCATTTAAAGCACACTTTGAAAAACAAATACTAATACAACTAGCGAAAATTGATGGATTTAATATACTTGTTCACAGAGCAAGCAGTACTAAAATTTATATTTAAGGGTATTTTTAATGTATAACTTCTACAACTTACTGTATAATGCATATGATTTAGATATAACACACTCGCCAATCCAGTTCTATGAATCTAAGTCTTCCATAAACACACACTTATTAATGTTTCCTACTTGTCTTTCTCGTGATGAAGAGTAGGCAAAATCTGATATGTAGTGGGAGAAAAGAAAGAGCGTGTTTATGATCAAACCGGGTTCATGATCGATCGCATCACAACATGTTGCCATGCGCTTTACAGGCTACGCCACTCTCACTGCGATTTGTTGCTCTCTTTAGTTATGTTGTCTCTGTCAATCAAACGGTGATGGGCGGGAATCACTCAACTAGCTAATTTCAACGAGGTGCACTATTTGCACTTAGCCTCTACAATAGACACTACAAAATGGCATTTGCCCCTCTCTCGCAGGGGCCCCAAGTGCGCACGGGCCCCTGGGCCTGTGCCCATAATGCCATTGGGTAATCCGGCCGCCTGAACAAAAGCCATCATTTTGTTTAACAATATTGCTTAAGATGGCAAATGTTAAAATTACATTTTATTTTATTAAAAAAATATATATATGTTTAGCAGCAATTGTGTCACGTTCAGCTCACTCACAAACATACAGGATCGCAGGAGTTGTCAAGAACAGGTATTTATTTACAAAACATCGCACTTACTACAAACACATGGACTGTTTCTCAATTCCAAGAACGCAGAGAATGGACTTGCGTTCTTGTGAAGACCGGTCTTGCCAGGTCACCCAGAAGAACGAACTTAGGAGACTGCAAGAACAGAGAACGCGTCCTGTAAGCTGTGAGATGCTGCATTCTTCCCGACGGTCACGTGACCTTCACGGCGTGTTTAATGGAAAATTATTTAAACATTGTGGTATTCATACAACGATTTATTGTTTGTCCCCTTTCAAAATATATTCTATGCATAAAGACTTTACAATATACTCTGCACAATACAATAAAACAGATTTTAATATGAATTTCAGCAAATAAACACCCATAACCTCATAAGGCCCAAGGTGTTTTTTTACATGTATTTTTTATTTCTCTTTGCTATTTGGGCTTGTTGGAACCGAATTAGAATAAAAATTTAAGTATCATCTTTTGATATGATGTACTTTTAGAGAAAAATGATGTCCATATATGTGGACTCGTGGTCCAAAATGACATAAAACACTTTTTCCCGAATTTCCTTTTTTGCATATTTAACATAGAATTTTTTTTTTTTGAACTTGCTTTGACTATCAGAGAGTAAAAACAAAAAAATTCCCATTTTGCACAGTTAAAAATAGGGTTTGGGACATGTCATATGCTGCAAAATAGTTGCAGGATGACACTGTATGTCTGTAACAAAATATAAAACATTCAAAGTGTTTTAAATAGCCACTTAAGAGCTAAAAATGTGCTGTCCATGTGTGTGGACACTCGGGCCCTAGGAGGTTAATGTGTTTGTTCCTTTATTAAGATTTTCATGTTCATTTTTACTTTCACTGTTTCATTTAGAGAAACTTCTGAGGTAAGTTATATCTCTGAACTTTAATAATAAACCTATATAAAATGCTGCGCTTTCCACCTCCAGTCGCAATGACTTTTGGGACTTCTCGAGCGAGTTTGGTGCTTAAGTCTGCATCCATGCGCCTTCGATATCAAGAGCGCATCCAGGAAGTTTTACGCATCCTCCGTTCTTGGTCTTGAGTATTGGAACTGAACTTTGGCAGTTGATGATGACGTTACACGAGAACATGAGGACGCAGGACCGCAGAAGAACGCATATTGAGAAACAGCCATGGACATGGACCACCGGCATCACTGGGGTGGTTGACAATTCAACATCGAATGGAGGATTGAAGAAAACATAGGAATTGAAATACACAAGACATAATGGGGGGGTTAATTTTTATTTATTTATTTTTTTTTCAGCAGAGACATTGAATATTTTTAATTTACTTAAATGTATTTATTCATTCATTCATTTTCTTTTCGGCTTAGTCCCTTTATTAGTCAGGGGTCACCACAGCGGAATGAACCGCCAACTTATCAAGCATATGTTTTACATAGCGCATGCCCTTTCAGCCACAACCCAACACTGGGAAACACCCACACACTCCCATTCACACTTATACACTACAGCCAATTTAGCTTATTCAATTTACCTACTGTATAGCACATGTCTTTGGGCTGTGGGGGTAACCGGAGCACCCGGTGGGGGTAAACCGGAAGCACCGAGTTTGCCAACATGCAAACTCCACACAGAAACGCCAATTGATTCAAGCCGGGGCTAGAACCAGCGATCTTCTTGTTGTGAGGCGACAGTGCTAACCACTTAGCCACCGCATCGCCTTAATTTAATTTAATTTAATTTAATTTAATTTAATTTAATTTAATTTAATTTAATTTAATTTAATTTAATTTAATTTAATTTAATTTAAAGGGAGCAGCAATAAACCTGTAAAGCTCTTAATTTCTATTCATTTGAAAATTATTATCTTTTTTTTTTCAGCAGAGACTTATTTTAACAAGATAACTTAAAAAACAATTTTTATTTTCTAGGAGCTGCTTGTAGGAACATTGAATATTTTTTCATTCAATTACATTTTTATTTTATTTTATTTAAATAATGTTATACAAAGAGTTTAAAGCTCTTTAATTTCTTTTTATTTAAACATAATTTTTTTTTAATTTTGTATGTGCAGAACCACTAAACACAGACTAGTTTATTGCAGCATTTGGATGTCTTAACTTGAATTCAAAATAGAAGATTTAGTTTTTGAACATTGGGCCAATGTGCTGAAAAAACAGGCACTGACCCTCAGCTCAGAGCAAATCTGAAAAATGAAATACAGTGCTCAGCATAAGTACACCCCATTTTGAAAATAAATATTTTCATCCATTTCTCAGTGAATATGGGTAGTGTATATTGGTGCATTTGAACAAAACAGATTTAATAAACAGATATATTAATAAAACAATATTTTAGTCACAGAACATCTTTAGAAATGGAGAGAAAATACATTTAAATATTACAAAAAATATATATAAATTACAACATTTCAACAAAATTGTATATATTTTTGTTTTTCTTGATTTTTGCTTTTTTTTTTTTTTTGCTATTTATTTCCTAACAAATCAATTTGGGCTACTAATTTTTGAACCATTATTGTAAGTTATTTTGTTAGATTAGCACCAGATTTGGCTTCAGTACTGACTAATCTAATGTATATGCACAAATATAATATTGTAAGACGTCCTATAGAAAATATAAATTTGTGAGGGGTGTACTCATATATGCCGAGCACTGTATAGCTGGGATTGGATGATTGTTCTAAGATTATTGGATAAAATCTGCATAGCATGTACAATAGATATTTTTAATATTCTGAACTGGTCTTCTTGTCCCTCCAGATTGCCACAGACTTTAAGGAAAACCGTGCCCCTGTTCCCGATGTCCTTAGTAAGATGGACATTTACTTGATGATTGCGGCCAATCCTGACGGATACGTCTTCTCCCACCTCACCGCCCGTGTAAGCCATCATTCACTTGTCGCATAACACACAAATAAAAGTTTCAAAGTATTTCTAATGACATTACTAATGTATAATCCCTCAGCCGTTTCACCGTTTGTGGCGTAAGAGTCGGTCTGTGACTTCTAACCCAAACTGCCCTGGCGTCGACCTCAACAGAAACTTTGATGCTGAATTTAGTGGTACGTTCAACTTCACACTGTTATTTTTGACACATTAGAATGACTTTACAATACATTCAATTACAATTTATGCAATTGGCAAAATCTTTTAGAAAACACAGCTTTACATTGCATTAAATGTGCACTTTTTATTCATTCTTTCATTCTCAGGGAATTGAACTTATAACCTTGAAGTTGCTAACGTCATGCTTTACTATTTGATTTATAGAAAGGAATAAATTTGTTGTTATATTATTAACTATCACTGCCCCCCTGGTGAGCCCATTTGCCACTGCACACAATTACAATCTGTACTTAACCCCATATTGACAAACTATATATCATTGGAAAGATTTGATTCTATGTTTCATATTTGACCATTGCTTTAAAGGAAATATTTTGTAGTGATAATAATTTATTAATTTGTGCCGAGAAGGTAGACATTTTTTTAAATTTCATAAATACACCAAGAGTTGTGGCTTTTAATATGAAAAAGCAATAAATACACTCTATGGACCCTATTTTAATGATCTAGGCGCAAAGTCCAAAGCACAGGGCGCAAAAGCATTAAGGGCGTGTCGGAATCCATTTTTGCTATTTTAAAGAAGGAAAATTCCGTTTTGCGCCACGGCGCATGGTCTAACAGGGTTGAGCTTATTCTCTTAATGAGTTATAGATGTGGCAGTATTGTTTTAAGTATGGATTTGTTAAAGTGCAGTGCATGCTACAACTTGATGGTGTGCAGTGCGGGGTATGGAGGAGTTTGTGTGGGGTGTGTTAAGTGTTCATCAGCCTGATAGTCTGAGGGAAGAAACTTTCCTTCAGTCGGCTGGTGCGTGACCGAATGCTGCGGAACCGTCTGCCTGAGGGTAGCAGAGAGAAAAGTCTATGGCTTGGGTGGCTGGAGTCACTGATGATTCTCTTGGCTTTCCTCATGCACTTCCTGGTATAGATGTCCTGGAGGGAGGGAAGCTCACCTCCTACTACGCATCCAGCAGTTCGCACAATCCTATGTAGACCTTTGCGATTGCTGCTGGTGCTGTTTCCGTACCAGGTGGTGATGCAGCCAGTCAGGATACTCTCCACAGTGCAGGTGTAGAACGAGCGGAGGATGTGGGGGCTTATTCCAAACCTCCTGAGACGCCTGAGGAAGAAGAGACGTTGTTGTGCCTTCCTCAGCACTGCGTCTGTGTGGGCAGTCCATGTCAGATCCTCAGCGATGTTTACTCCAAGAAACTTGAAAGTGCTGACTGTCTCCACTGGTGTCCCGTTGATGGTGATGGGAGTGTGTTCTTTCTTCTCTCTCCTGAAATCCACCACCAGCTCCTTGGTTTTGCTGATGTTGAGTGAGAGATGGTTTTCCTGACACCACTGCGTCAAAGCGTGCACCTCCTCTCTGTAGGCCGTCTCATCATTATCTGTGATTAGGCCCACCACCGTTGTGTCATCAGCAAATTTAACGATGACATTGGAGCTGTGTTTGGATGTACAGTCATGTGTGTACAGGGAGTACAGGAGTGGGCTGAGAACACAGCCCTGTGGAGCACCAGTGTTGAGGATCAGTGTGGATGAGGTGATGTTGTTTCATGTCCATGAAAACCCCTGCTAGCTGGTGTGCGCATGCTTTAAGTACACGTCCAGGGATGCCATCTGGGCCCGTAGCTTTTTGGATCTTCACGCGACGGAAAGATCTCGTTACATCCGCTACAGAAACAGAGCGTGTGCTGGCGGTTTCTGTATCGGCTGCGGGAGCGCGCTGTGTGTGTGCGCTGTCCTGGGCTTCAAAGCGGGCGTAGAACGAGTTGAGCTCATCCGGGAGAGACGCAGCAATGTTCACAGTGGCGGGTTTGTTACTTTTAAAGTCCGTGATGTAATTAAGTCCCTGCCACATGCTCCTTGCGTTATTGGTGTTAAATTGACCCTCTACCTTGTCTTTGTATTGACGTTTTGCTGCTTTGATCGTTTTCCTGAGGTTGTAGTTTGCTTGTTTTAGTTCCTCAGCATTTCTGGATTTATAGGCGGAAGTTCACACTGATAGGGCTGTTCAAACTTCGCAATTGATCCATGGTTTTTGGTTGGGGTAGATACGGACAGTTTTTGTTGGGACCACGTCTTCTATGCACTTTCTGATGAAGCACGTAACGATGTCTGAGTACACTTTGATGTTGTCATCAGAAGCTGCCCGGAACATCTCCCAGTCAACGTCATCAAAACAGTCTTGAAGTATGGAATCTGATTGGTCAGTGGTGATGTGGTTCCCGTTTCAGTTTCTGCCTGTAAGCAGGCAAGAGCAGAACAGAAGAGTGATCTGATTTGCCAAATGGTGGGCGGGGGAGGGATTTGTAAGCATCCCGGAACGGAGAGTAGCAATGGTCCAAAATACGATCATCACGCGTGTTTGTGGTGATATGATGAAAGTATTTTGGAGCGATTTTCCTGAGATTGGCGTTGTTAAAGTCCCCTGTAACAATAAACGCTGCCTCCGGGTGTGCGGTTTCCTGCTCGTTTATGCTCCCATACAGTTCCCTGAGCGCCTGCTCTGTGTTGGCTTGAGGGGGGATGTAAACAGCCGTAATAATGACCGTAATGTGAATTCCCTTGGTAGCCAGTATGGTCGACACCGAAGCATAAGGTATTCCAGATCAGGAGAACAAAATGATCTAACCAAGTGTATGTTTCTCTCATCACACCATAAGTTGTTTATAAAGAAACAAACACCTCCTCCTTTGCTTTTCCCTGTGAGTTCTTTCGATCCATCTGCGCAGTGCACGGAGAACCCCGAAAGTTCAGCAGCTGTGTCTGGTACCTCCGCAAATTGCCAGGTTTCTGTAAGACAGATAATGCAGCAGTTTCTTGTTTCCCGTTGGAAGGAAATGCGCGCCCGTAGCTCGCAAAGTTTGTTGTCCAGTGACTGAACGTTAGCCAGCAGAATGGTGGGGAGCGGAGGTCGAAATTGACGGCGTCTTAGTCTGACTAGGACGCCGGCTCTCTTTCCTCTTTTCCAGCTGCGTTTGCGTCGTCGCCTCGGTTGTGTGGCCTAGACAAAGGGCTCTGTTGTTGTGTTTGTAAACAGAGCGTAGTTGCAGAACTCAAAGTCCGGTCTTCGGTGTGCGACGAGGGAGCCAACTTCCCGAAGTGTGTGTCTGTCGTAGGCAATAAGAGTGTGTACATCCAGCACGAAAAACAACAAAAATACAAGTAAACATACAAAACACAACAAAGTTTGCTGGGAGCTCACAACACGGCGGCCATGCTCGGCGCCATCTTGATCAATGCCCATTCTGGCCAATCACTGACTTTTCTGTTGAGCTCCTGAGCACACGGCCATTCAGCTCATGCTGATATGCTCTCTCATTGGCTGCAGCTCGTCACTACATCTGACCACAAGTGGGGTCGAGTCGGTCGACTGCTCTGGAATATTCAGCATGCTAGATATTGGATTTCCGTCTGCGATGTTCGGCGACGCGCCAGCGAGCCTCTTTGATGCGCTGTTCAGGAGTTCACACATAAAGACTGCAGAGCGCTGAGCACACGCAGATTTTTTCAGATCACAGCCCGATCTGTCGGCGAGCTCGTTAATTTCCAAATGGGCTCAAATCAGGCTTAAAATCCTGTAGTGTGAACTAGGCTTAAATCGCTGTGGTGTTCACACTACTCGAGTCTATGTAAATGATCCACAAGAGGGGGGTCACACACTACATGATCTGATAACAACTGGTTTCCCAACAGCTCTGTCAAGCTACCAAACCACAGACAATGAAATGCTGATGGAGGAGCCGTCAGAAAAAGCTGATGACATCTCTGACAGCATTTCAGTCTTTCAAGCAAGTGTTTAAAAACATTGTCAATCAGCTTATGCTTCAGTGGATCAATAGCTCATCTGCAATGTTCAAGTGGATAGATGTGGCTTTAACACTTGAACTACAGAGGCAGTCAGAGTTTTTAATTTTTGTAATTTAATAACTCTTTGAAATAAAACTTGCATATCTATAATACCCAGAATATTTCTAAATATCTGTATATTTCTTTCTAACAGTATTATTTTTTGAAATTACAAAACAGAAAGGAGAGTTTTTCTACCTTTAATTACCATAGCAGTCAAAATGACTGCATGCATGTCTGCTACTTTTTGCCATGACTTTAAATATGCGGGCCTTTTTTGCCTAGCAACTTCCTGCTAACATAAACATAACTTTCTGATAGCAAAAACTTACTAGGATATGTCTTTCAAAACAGCATATTCTGTGCCGCGAAATAGCTCCTGTTTGAAAGTGAAAATGAAAGCGAGGCCCAGACCTTTGTGTGTTCTATAGCTTAACTAGTTTAGCTTTATTACCAAAAGGATCATATTTTCAGTCTAAACCCAGAGTGAAGCGAGTGCATCGATGCCCATTCTGGCCAATCACAGACATTTCTGTTGAGCTCCTGAACACAACGGGTATTCAGCTCATGCTGATGTGCTCTCTCATTGGCTGCAGCTCGTCATATCTGACCGTCATATCTGCTCGTCATATCTGACCGCATGTGGGGTCGAGTCGGCCGACTGCTCTGGAATATTTAGCATGCTAGATATTGGATTTTCGTCTGCGAGGTGTCTGCAATGCGTCAGCAAGGGTCTATGGCCCCGATTTTTACATTTTTTTTGCTCATATGTGACAGAGATCGGATCTGTTCTGTGACTGTGTAAACACGAAAAAAAACACATGCATTCGGATATTCAGAGATCGGTTTCAGGCCTTCTTCGTATGTGGAAATAAATCGGATATGTGACAATGTGAATATCATGTTAACAGGCAGATCAAATTTATTGAGGCATTATGTTTTGTACGTCATTAAACTTGCGACAATGTGATACTTCTCTGCGGTTTAATGACATAGAAGGAAGAGCGCGTGTAGAGACGCCGACGCGGTTAACAACAACAACAGAAGAAACATGGAGAAGAAAAGTGATCAGTCGCCACAATTTTCTCCCACCAGACCTGAGATCTCTCTTGTACCCACATATTCCTCTGAATGGTGGAGGACACCATATTTAAATTATAGGTGCAAGCTGCAATTACGGCCCTTTCCCTCCTCCTGTGCCTCCACCTTAAAATAATTTTAAAGTTGTGCGAACTTCGCATATTTCGCAGAGCTAAAAGCAAGACAATTTCTTCCACCGTGGCTAGTGTGGCGCAGATGCTAGAACCTGCTTTTACACATGCGCGACGTCGTAAATTGTATAGCAAGTGTAAACACATAAATCGGATATGGGTCACAATTAGAAGAACGTGTAAACAGACAGTCAAAAAATCAGATATAGGCAGCAAATAGGAATTGGGCATCAAGATCTGACAGTGTAAACGGGGCGTTGTTCAGTAGCCCCCAGATTTTTCCCCGATCACAGCCGATCTGTCGTTAACTTCCAAATCGGTCTCAAATCAGGCTTAAAATGCTGTAGTGTGAACTAGGCTGAAGGGATGATCAGTTTGACATGAATTTCGCCATGTGGACGTTGTTGGTATAGCAGCTCAAAACAACTTTTTTGGTGATATGTAAACCAAAGTTTTTTTTTTAAATAAAATACAACAGCTTTATTGTAATACTTTATTACAATAAGCTTAAACAGCTCAAACTTTTTTTGTTATTTTATTTATATTTTATTATTATTTTTTTGTTATTCTTGCACAGCCCTCGTGCAAGAAACTTCAATCTCTTTTCTTTAAAGCAGGGATGTCAAACTCAATTCCTGGTGGACCGCAGCCCTGCACAGTTTAGTTCCGACCCTGCTTCAACACACTTACTGGTAGGTTTCAAACAAGCCTGAAGGACTCAATTAGTTTGATCAGGTTTGTTTAATTAGGGTTGGAACTAAACTGTGCAGGGCTGTGGCCCTCCAGGAATTAAGTTTGACATCCCTGCTTTAAAGGGTACCTATTATCCCAAAATCAGTTTTATAAGGGGTTTAAACACAGTTGTGTGGCAACAGTATGTGAATATAACTGGCTTCTAATGGTAAAAATGTATGAATTCTATTTTTTATAATCACACTTGATAAAAAGAGACACTTTGATTGACATTTTCCCTATGTACATGTCATTAGAGAGGGAAAGTCCCACCCATTAGTAACAATGTTACCCTCATTAGCATAGGATGTTAGTTTTGGGGGTGGGTGGGGGGTTGGGGGGGGGAGATGCGCGGCAGGCCAGAATCACGGTGTCAGGCCAGATTGACCGTCAGGCCACCGGGAAATGTCCCGGTGCTCCTTATGGCCAGTCCGCCCCTGAATATAACTATATTAATAATTCTATTAATTAAAAATGGATGTGACTGTTAACAGGTTTTTAAGTATCTTTACGTTTTCCCCAGGTCCCGGAGCGAGTGATGACCCATGTGACGAAGACTATCGCGGCCCTTCTGCTCATTCAGAGATTGAAGTGACGAACATTGCAGATTTCATTTTGAGCCATGGCAACTTCAAATCCTTCATGACCCTCCATGCTTACTCTCAGCTCCTAATGTATCCCTACGGTTACACCGGCTCAAACGCCCTAGACCAGCCTGAACTCGTATGCAAATACATCCATGAATCTCTGGCTTAAATCTCTCAATCTGCTGAATAACTCTTTGTATGTCTTTTCTAGCACGATGTGGCCACGCAGGCGAACAAAGCCCTCAATTCTTGGCATGGCACCATTTATAAAGTTGGAAGCATCTTTCACACTATTGGTAAGTGGACTGTGGAAGTGGATTGGTTTATGACACATTTTAAGCATTTTCCATTAAACAGGAATGACTTGCTTGGTGCAAGCAAGGAATGTTCCTTGGTGGTTGCTAAGGTGTTGCTAGGCAGATGTTAGGGTGTTCTGAGTTGTTGCTAAGGCTTTGCTAGGCGGTTGCTAAGGTGCTCCTAGGTGGTGGCTAGGGTGTTCTGGGTGGTTGCTAAGGTGTTGCTAGGTGGTCACTAGACAGTTGCTAAGGCGTTGCTAGGTGGTTTCTAGGCAGTTGCTAAGGTGCTCCTAGGTGTTTGCTAGGGTGTTCTGAGTGGTTGCTAAGGCTTTGCTAGGTGGTTGCTAAGGTGCTCCTAGGTGTTTGCTAGGGTGTTCTGAGTGGTTGCTAAGGTGTTGCTAGGTGGTTGCTAGACAGTGGCTAAGGCGTTGCTAGGTGGTTGCTAAAGCATTCCTAGGTGGTCGCTAAGGTGTTGCTAGGCAGTTGCTAAGGAGTTGCTGGGTGGTTGCTAAGGTGTTGCTAGACAGTTCCTAAGGTGTTCTAGGTCGATGCTAAGGTGTTGCTAGTGTGTTCTGATTGGTCGCTAGGTGGTTGCTAAGGAGTTGTTAGGTGGTTGCTAAGATGGTGCTAGGCAGTTGCTACAGTGTTCTAGGTTGTTGCTAGGTGGTTGCTAGGGTGTTCTACGTGGTTGCTAAGGCATTGCTAAGGTGTTGCTAGATGGTTGCTAAGGTGTTGCTAGGTTGTTGCTAAGGCATTGCTAGATTGTTGCTAAGGCGTTGCTAGGTCATTGCTAATGTGTTTTGAGTAGTTGCTAGGCAGTTGCTAGCATAAATTAGCATAGTTGTAATCAGAGACGTAGCGGACATTCTAAAAGTGGCGAGGACAGCTCTATGAGATGCAAAAGTTTACGTTCATATAATTATTAATCACCTGTTTCTAAATGGTCTGTCTCTAAAAGTGAGGGGGACATATCCCCCCCTGTTTTATAGTATGAATTAGCATGTTGCTAGTATGTTTATAAGACACGCTTGGAATGATGAGGGCTATTAAAGGATGACAAATGGCATTTATTGGTGGACAGTTTTTTATGTGACTTGTCAAACCTCACGTTAGACAACTTCAAAAAAAGTGCTATTAAAACTGAATAAAGAATGTCGGCGCCAGTGGTGTAGTGGTTAGTGCGTCGACATATGCAGTCCTCACATGCAGTGCTCACAGCGACCCGAGTTCGATTCCGCCTCGCGGTCCTATGCTGATCTTTCCCCTCTCTCTGCTCCCCATGCTTTCCTGTCAATACTCTCTACTGTCCTATCGAATAAAGGTGAAAACCCCGAAAAAATAATTATTAAAAAAAAAAAAAACTGACTAAAGAATGTCACCTATACATTTCATTTCAGAGCAAGCTAGTGGTGCCAGTGTGGACTGGGCTTACCAACATGGCATCAAATATTGCTTCGCTTTTGAGCTGCGTGACACTGGTGAATACGGATTCCTCCTGCCCGCCGACCAGATCGTTTCTACCGCAAGGGAAACATGGTTTGCTCTCAGATACATAATGCAATATGTTTCTGATCATCCTTATTGAGATAAAGCTCCAATAAAGATCTTATAGAGTTTATACTGGACATAAATCAAATGTCATTTCATATTTTATTGTTTTGCACAACATGACCTGATTATGTGAATCTGCAGTACTTTAACCATCCTGTAATGATGCGGGAGTGGTAACAGAGATGAAGTTCCACGTGCAGCTTTATTTAGTGAATGGTCAGGCAGGCAGCGTTCAAAACAGTAACAAAACATTAATAGCAAAGGCAATCCAAATAATGCCGCGGTCACACTAGAGTTTGTGCGTGCGAAATTCTGTTGTATGGTGCTGCGAAAAGGGGTGGAATTAAACAAGATGATTAGACATTTAAAAAAAGCAAGCGATTGGTCCATATTTTACATTTCTGTCCAGAGAGGTCATGTTTTGATCCTCGATTGGTCTCACGGAGTCAAGTGATGCGATTTCGCAGGTCAGAGTTCACCAAGCTTGAGCTTTGCAACGCAGTGAACTGTGAAACTTGACACACGAACTTGCGTTTCCGGTCTGATGCATTCATGTGTCTGTGGTGCCTAATTAGTCTTAAGTGTCAGTAAGGATGATCTGCAGCTGTGTGTGTTAAATCAAGGGGTGATCTAGAACTGGTGTGTAAGTGCCTGGCATGATGGTATGGAGCCAGATCAGTCTCAATAATAATACATTTGTATTCATAAAATTCATACACAATTAATAAATTCAAAACACAATTCATAAATCCACAACTCAAAAAATAAAATAAAAAGCAAAAATATTTCCCCAATGCGCACACGTGTTTTTTTGGAGGATATTGTGTTTAGCACAGTGAGTTTTTCATCCACCAATCGAAACACTCCTTACTGAACAAACTCAAGAAGCTCCACCATTTATATATTTTTATTTTATATAAAATAAAAGAAATTGCTTTAGCAGTATTATTAGACATTTGCCAAAAATTAAATAAGCTGAGTAACGTTATATATCAGTAATATTGAGTAAGATGAACTTATGTCATTCGCGAACGGCTGGATTCAATGCATTCAGTAGCAAATCTTACAGAACAAATCATTGATTCAAATGAATCTGTTAAATAAACAACTTGTTTATAATACAATAGTTTGCTGCCACCTGCTGGCATTTTCAGAATATCATTTTGTCGATCACCTCTGTGATCAGAATGTTATGATTGAATTTAATCCGGGCAGCACAGTGGTGCTGTGGGTAGGGCTCTCGCCTCACAGCAAGAAGTTCGCTGGATCAAGCCTCGGCTGGGTCAGTTGGCATTTCTGTGTGGAGTTTGCTTGTTCTCTCCGTGTTGGCGTGGGTTCCCTCCGGGTGCTCCGGTTTCCCCCACAAGTCTAAAGACATGCGCTATAGGTGACTTGGGTAAGCTAAATTGTCCGTAGTGTATGTGTGTGAATGGAAATGTGTGGGTGTTTCCCAGTAATGAATTGCAGCTGGAAGGTCATCCGCTGTGTAAAACATAGGCTGGATAAATTGGTGGTTCATTCCGCTGTGGCGACCCCAGATTAATGAAGAGACTAAGCCGAAAAGAAAATGAATGAATGAATTAAATCCAATGAAATTTTGCCGCTTTAACTGTTATGTAAATGCATTTATTATCCAATTCACTTTTAGATGCAGATTAGCATTAGATTAGATACTTATTAGATGCCTATATTATTCTGATGCAAAGCAATGTGTGCTCATGCTTAACTTGTAGAAAATCACGTTATTTTTCAGATATCTTACTTTGATTATGTACAGCTACTCAGCTAAACTCATGTTTATCTGACATAAGATAAACAACTTGAACAATGGGCTATATGCAGACAGACCTTTAATTTTCAGTCAGGCAGTCCAAGGGCTTCCGGTGAACTGTCTTTCCATTACAAAATTGTCACCTTTAAAGGGTCACGAAACACCAAAACATATTTTTTGAGCTGTTGACAGTCATATATGTGTCCCACGCTGCTATAAACACTATTAGGACACATATATTGCACTAAAAAGTGAAAATTGGTTGTTTTTGCGTTATTTTGAGCAAATTCGTTCTTCCGGTTTGAAACTAATTTTTGAAGCTACGTCACGGCCATGAGATACTTAGGTGTAAATCCAGCAGTACAGTGGCTGTCTGTCTTTTCTAGGGCGTTCTGACGTATCTGAGTGCGCAGTATTAATTCATGAGAAGACGTGCTTCAAACCAATCAGCGCGCTCTATTGTGTATGACGCGAAACTTCATTAATATGCATGATAGCTCCGGAGACTGTTTACCAGTTTACACTGTTCAGACGGCAGAGAGACGCCACGTTGTGTTGCTAAAACAAGTGAAAGTACAAGAATTTCAAGACAAGAGTCGTAGGTGTTATTAGTGTGCTGCAACGAAGGTTTTGTTTTCATTTTCCCTTTATGGGAGAGCAGCTGGACTCACGTGTGGATTACAGTGCACGCGACACGCGACAGAAACGCATTTGTAAGGAACATTTTTACCCGAGAGCTTTTTCTCATCTGGAAATGGTGAAATCCGTATTTGCCGCTCGTCTCCTTTTAATAAAAAGACACAGCTCCAGTTTGATTGTCTGTCTACAGATTTGGTAAGTGTTTGCAGTGCAGTGCCCTTTGTTTAAATGCTGCTCTCCGAGTGTAAACATGTTAACACAAACTATTCCCGTCGTGCAGGATTTTCGCCGCATTTTGTGACAGGATAGTCTATACACACACGGCTTTCTGACGCTACCTACCGAGTACATAAGTTACAGAGAAATGCAGAGGATTTTTTTCTCTTATTCGCCGTAACAAATCAGCCTCTGTGTGTTTGTTTTTCCTGTCAAACTTAGCGCGTCCCTTCTATGCAAAATCTTATCCTCTTTCCCTCCCCCGACACTCCCACACTCCCAGAGCTGGACACGCCCAACTTTCCTGACTATTTTCAAAACAGAGTTGTGAAAACACCCTGCTGAGACAGGGGGTTTCGTGACCCTTTAAGATCTGATTTCTCTAAAAATAAGTAATCTTCACTGCCTGTTAGATATGCGATAGGAAGTGGTCTCAGATCGGACAAGAAGCACTGAAATTAAATTCCATTTCCCCCCGCCATGTCTTTAAAATATGACAATTTATTTTACCCCAGTATTTTCAATGGAATTTCTGCTCTAGCCTGTTGCTACTGACGGTGCTAGTGGTTATAGCGGTCTTTCATCTCGTTTTATGCTTGAACAACTAAATGAATGCTTAAGTCTATTTAACTGAATGTATTGTAATTACGCTACATTACAACATCGATGCTGTAAAAAACAACCTTGTGAAATTGAAAATACTAACATTAAGCTTTCACCAGAAGTTTATCGTTGGCTATAAAACTCTAACTGTGCATAGAGCCCATTAAGAGTTTAGATTTTTTCCCTTGACTCTAAGAAGAATGCTAGATTTGAAGAATTGCTAAATTTAGCAATTTAATCAGAACAATATAGGCTGATAACAATTTAATAAGTAACTTCTATAGCATTATTGTGCTGCATAAGTGGTAAAGCATCTACATCTAAAAGTGAATTAGATAATAAATGCATTTACATAACAGTTAAAGCGGCCAAATTTAATTGGATTCAGTTCGATCATAACATTCTGATCACAGAGGTGATCGACAAAATGATATTCTGAAAATGCCAGCAGGTGGCAGCAAATGACAAGCGAGTTGTTTATTTAACCGATTCATTTGAATCAATGTAAGATTCAGTAAGATTTGCTACTGAATGCATTGAATCCAGCCGTTCGCGAATGATATAAGATCATTCGACTCAATATTACTGATATATAACGTTACTCAGCTTATTTAATTTTTGACAAATGTCTAATAATACTGCTAAAACAATTTATTTTATATAAAATAAAAATATATAAATGGTGAAGCTCCTTGAGTTTGTTCAGTAAGGAGTGTTTTGATTGGTGGATGAAAAACTCACCGCGATTGGCTAAACATGTGTACGAATCGTGTCCTGCCCTATGGTCCTGGCAGGAAGGTCACACATTCAAAGGACTCCATGCTCTCGTAAGCATTTTCAAATGCACATTCAGTGGTTCCTAAACACGTATAACATGATTCATAAATGCATAGGGAAAGTAATCCAAGCACTTCATGTATACATAAGTGTGTAAACATTTTAAGATGCACATGTGTACGCATTTGGGAAATATTTTTGCTTTTTACCTGTGAATTTATGAATTGGAGTTGTGGATAATTAATTGTGTTTTGAATTTATGAATTGTGCTGTGTATTTATGAATGCAAATGCATTATTATTGAGATCTGGCTCAATATGATGGTATTTGTAGTTCAGTAAGGTGGCAGATTTAAAATCTGTTTTTTCTTCTCCTAAATAAGCTTTATTTTCTGATGATCTGTTTAGATTTTCGGGGGGTAAATAAAAAAGAAGATAGTTTACCCAAAACTTAAAATTGGATTAAAAAATGATAAAAGTGAACTGTTTAATGGAGCGGTAAAATGAGCCTATTTCCCAAAATGCAGCGGAGTGTTCCTTTAAAATGCTGTGTTTATGAAAATCACTTTTATAAAATGAATTCTCTGTAAGTCTAAATAAGACTTTGGACATGACATGTATATTGTACACAGTTCTCTAACAAAGTCAAATGTCAAAGTCTTCTTACAAAGGTCTTATACTTTTAGACACAGTTGTATAAATATAACAAATCCAGCAACCTTTCTAGAACTTTCCCAAAAATCACTCATTTTAAAAGAGATAGTTCACTCCGAAATGGGGATCATTTATTAACCCTTTCCTTTTTCTTTTTTTTAAACATTCATGAGTTTTGTTCTTCTGTTAAACAAATATAGTGCATCTGGAAAGTATTCATAGTGCTTCATTTTTTTCCACATTTTTTTATGTTATAGCGTTATTCCAAAATAGATTAAATTCATTTATTTCCTCAAAATTCTACACATGATACCCCATAATGACAATGTGAAAAAAGATTTCTTGAATTTGTTGCAAATTCATTAAAAATAAAAAACCTGAAAATCACATGTACATCAGTATTCACAGCCTTTGCCATGAAGCTCTAAATTGAGCTCAGGTACATTCTGTTTCAACTGATCATTCTTGAGATGTTTCAGCAGCTTAATTGGAGTTCACCTGTGGTCAATTCAGTTGATTGGACATGATTTGAAAAGGCATACACCTGTCTGTATAAGGTCCCAGGGTTGACAGTACATGTCAAAGCACAAACCAAGCATGAAGACAAAGGAATTGTCTGTAGATCTCCAAGACAGGATTGTCTCGAGGCACAAGGCTGGGTAAGGTTACAGAAAATGTTCTGCTGCTCTGAAAGTTCCAATGAGCACAGTGGCCTCCAGCATCCGTAAGTGGAAGATGTTTGGAACCACCAGGACTCTTCCTAGAGCTGGCCGGCCATCTAAGCTGAGTGATCGGGGGAGAAGGGCCTTAGTCAAGGAGGTGATCAATAACTCGATGGTCAATCTGTCTGAGTTCCAGCGTTCTTCTGTGGAGAGAGGAGAACCTTACAGAAGTACAACCATCTGTGCAGCAATCCACCAATCAGGCCTGTATGGTAGAGTGGCCAGACGGAAGCCACTCCCTGCCTGGAATTTGCCAAAAGGCATCTGAAAGACTCTCAGACCATAAGAAACAAAATTCTCTGGTCTGATGAGACTAAAATTGAACTCTTTGGAGTGAACGCCAGGCGTTATGTTTGGAGAAAACCAGGCACCGCTCATCACCAGGCTAATACCATCCCTACAGTGAAGCATGGTGGTGGCAGCATCATGCTGTGGGGATGTTTTTCAGCAGCAGGAACTGGAAGACTAGTCAGGATAGAGGGAAAGATGAATGCAGCAATGTACAGAGATATCCGGAATAAAAACCTGCTTCAGAGTGCTCTTGACCTCAGACTGGGGCGACGGTTCAGCTTCCAGCAGGACAATGACCCAAAGCACACTGCCAGAATATCAATGGAGTGGCTTCACAACAACTCAGTGAATGTCTTTGAGTGGCCCAGCCAGAGCCCAGACTCAAATCCGATTGAACATTTCTTGAGAGATCTGAAAATGGCTGTACACCGTAGCTTCCCATCCAACCTGATAGAGCTCGAGAGGTACTGCAAAGAGGAATGGGCAAAACTTCTCAAAGACAGGTGTGCCAAGCTTGTGGCATCATATTTAAAAAGACTTGAGACTGTAATTGCTGTCAAAGGTGCATCAACAAAGTATTGAGCAAAGGCTGTGAATACTTATGTTCATGTGAATTTTCAGGTTTTCTATTTTGAATAAATTTGCAACAATTTCAAAGAAATCTTTTTTCATATTGTCATTATGGGGTATTGTGTGTAGAATTTTGAGGAAATAAATGAATTTTATCCATTTTGGAATAAGGCTGTAACATAAAAAAATGTGGAAAAAGTGAAGCGCTATGAATACTTTCCAGATGCACTGTAGGAAGATATTTTGAAGAAAGCTGAAAAACGGTAACCATCGACTTCTATAGTATGAAAAACAAATAGTACAGAAGTCAATGGTGACAGGTTTTCAGCTTTCTCCAAAATATCTTTTTTTTGTGTTCAATGGAAGGAAGAAACTAAGTTTTGGAACCACCTGAGGGTGAGCAAATTAGTGAGTAAATGAATTTCAATTTTGGCTGAACTATCCCTTTAAGTATTTTCAGCACAATCTTAAACTTTGAAGTTTTAGCAGCTAAATTTAGATCCTCTGAGAAACACACAGCAATGTTCACCTGGAAAAGATTGTGAAAGGCTGGTTGTTTCTGTAAAAGTCACTGATAGACCTGAGAACTCAACATGTGTTTCTGCAAGTATAAGAGCAGCTCTCAATGAAACATCCAAACAGTAGAGATCTCTTATACAACTGGAGAACATGAGACTTTTTATAGCATTTTTTGCACTTCTGGTGGCTGTTCACTGTGAGGTGCTCTTTAACGGGTAAGTTCAGATACAGTACTTATTATCATATATGCCAACCTTATTACTCATTCAAAATGATAAATTTGGGCTTTAATTCCTGACAGAGACCAAGTTCTCAGAATTCATGCAGAATCTGAAGACCACATTCAAGTTTTGAAGAAGCTGGATGAGGAGGTGGATTCAGAGGTATGAAGGATTTATATTTCTGTTTTAAGTTGAGCACTTAAACTCTACTATTTTGTATAATATTATTTTTGACCCTACAGCTGGATTTCTGGACTCATGGCTTCTCAACCGAGCGTCCTGTTGATGTCCGTGTTCCTCGTCCCAGTCTGTATGCTGTCAAAGATTTCCTGAAGGAAAACAACATCCCTTTCACTGTCATGATCAACAACGTGCAGGTGAGCCACTCTGGATATTATGATCTACATTTAATTTAATAGGGTGGCACGATGGCTCAGTGGTTAGCACTTACGCCTCACAGCAAGAAGGTCGCTGGTTCGAGTCCCGGCTGGGTCAGTTGGCATTTTTGTGTGGAGTTTACATGTTCTCCCCATGGTCAAGTGGGTTTCCTTCGGGTGCTTCGGTTGCCCCACAGTCCAAAGACATGCGCTATAGGTGAATTAAATGAACTAAATGTGTGTATGGGTGTTTCTCAGTACTGGGTTGCAGCTGGTAGGACATCCGCTGTGTAAAACATATGCTGGAATAGTTGGCGGTTCATCCCGCTGTGGTGACCTCTGAAATAGAGACTAAGCCGAAGGAAAATGAATGAATGAATATATTATAATCTATTATTATTATTATCTATTATGTTATTCTAGTTATCTCAAGTTATTTTTACTACTTGAAATAAAAATGTTAAATAATGTTTAATAAAACAGAAACTAAAAGAACTAAATTAAAAATTCTAAATTAAAAAGAACATTTATAAAAACTATAGTAACTACAGTTAACTAAAGAAAAACAAATACTAACTAGTTTAATATTGATATTGATACATTTTGTCCATGAATTGAGATTGTGATAAAAAAAAAAAAATATATTGATTGGCTTGTTTAGAATTAAAATTTGAATTTATTATTAAAATAATTTAGTATAAAAGCCACTGTAAAGCAACTATATATATATATATATATATATATATATATATATATATATATATATATATATATATATATATATATATATATATATACAGTTAAAGTCAGAATTATTCGCCCCCCTTTTATTTTGTTTTTATTTTTTAAGCAAGGAAATTTTCACAGTATGTCTGATAATATTTTTTCTTCTGGAGAAAGTCTTTTTTGTTTTATTTTGTCTAGAATAAAAGCAGTTTTTAATTTTTTAAAACAATTTTAAGGTCAAAATTAGTAGCCCCTTTAAGCTATATTTTTTTTCGATCATCTACATATATATATATATATATATATATATATATATATATATATATATATATATATATATATATATATATATATATATATATATATATATATGTATATATATATATATACAGTTAAAGTCAGAATTATTCGCCCCCCTTTTATTTTGTTTTTATTTTTTAAGCAAGGAAATTTTCACAGTATGTCTGATAATATTTTTTCTTCTGGAGAAAGTCTTTTTTGTTTTATTTTGTCTAGAATAAAAGCAGTTTTTAATTTTTTAAAACAATTTTAAGGTCAAAATTAGTAGCCCCTTTAAGCTATATTTTTTTTCGATCATCTACATATATATATATATATATATATATATATATATATATATATATATATATATATATAATAATTACTAATTAGCCTAACCTGCCTAGTTAACCTAATTACCCTAGTTAAGCCTTTAAATGTCACTTTAAGCTGTATAGAAGTGTCTTGAAAAATATCTAGTCAAATATTATTAACGGTCATCATGGCAAAAATAAAATAAATCAGTTACTAGAAATGAGTTATTAAAACTATTACTGTATGTTTAGAAATGTTTTGGAAAAATCTTCTCTCCGTTAAACACAAAATAGGGGAAAAAAAATAATCAGGGAGGCTAATAATTCTGACTTCAACTGTGTGTGTGTGTGTGTGTGTGTGTGTGTGTGTGTGTGTGTGTGTGTGTGTGTGTGTGTATATATATATATATATATATATATATATATATATATATATATATATATATATATATATATATATATAGAATGTATAATAAATATATTATTTTAAATGAAAACCACTGAATTGTCAGTGTATTTTGAAATATTATTTTTGTCCTAGAATACAATCTGTTAGTTTTTTTTAACTTAAATGTTAATGTGTCCTGAATGTTCATTCATTCATTTTCTTTTTGGCTTAGTCTCTTTAATAATCTGGGGTCGCCACAGTGGAATGAACCACCAATTTATCCAGCATAAGTTTTACACAGCGGATGCCCTTCCAGATGCAACCCAGTACTGGGAATCACCCATACACTCTCACTCACACACATACACTACGGCCAATTTAGTTCAGTCAATTCACCTATAGCGCATGTCTTTGGACTTGTTGGGGAAACCGGAGCACATGGAGGAAACCTACGCCAACATGGGGAGAACATGCAAACTCCACACAGAAATGGCAACTGACCCAACCGGTACTCGAACCAGCAACCTTCTTGCTGTGAGGCGACAGTGCTAACCACTGAGCCACCATATTGCCCCATGCCGAATGTTATTGTTACATAACATGATGATGTTAATCATAATAAATTATGAAAATATAAAATATGTCTGCATCTCAGGACCTTTTGGATGAGCAGAAGGCAGAGATGGTCAGGAATGCAGCGACTAAACGCAACGCCAAGATCTTCGACTTTGCTGCTTATCATGACCTGGACGCTGTAAATACTTCTTACACTATGCGTGCATTACATAAGAATGATTTCATATTTTTATAAGCCAAACAAACATTTGTTTATTCTCATCAGATTTATAGTTTTATGGACACCCTTGTTGCAAGTCACCCTAACTTGATCTCCAAAATAAATATCGGCAACTCCTACGAGAACCGTCCCATGTATGCCCTGAAGGTACAGAGTCTGACAGAGCAGATTATATGATCGCAAACACAGATGTGTATGTTTTTTTTCATGTAGTTGTATTGATTCCAGTTCAGCACAGGTGGTGTGAACCGATCAGCGATCTGGATTGATGCTGGTATTCATGCCAGAGAGTGGGTGACTCAGGCTTCTGCTGTGTGGATCGCCAACAAGGTGAATGGGATGAATGAAAAATGAAAAAACTCTTTTCATATTGTGAGCTTATCATGTTTTTTCCCCTTTAGATGGCTTCAGACTATGGCGTCGATCCCTCCGTGACCTCTCTTCTTGGTCAGATGGATGTCTACTTGATGATTGTGACTAACCCTGATGGATATTCTTTCACTCACACAGATGTAGGTCGACAAAATGATTTGATTATTTGATTTATTTATTTTTTAATAGTCACGCCTGTCTTTAGACTGTCAATATACAATGTTCAATATACTAATATATATATAGTATAAACTATACTCTCTACTTGTCAGAAAAAAAATTACTTGGTACTGTAAATCATACAGAATTCTTTGGAGGCCAATGTTTTGTTATCAGGTTTTTTTTTAACGTTTAGATTGCAAGGACTACCTAACACCTAACAGTGTTATTTAGGTATTATTAATTTACTACACAATTTTACGTTTTTATTAAGATTTAAAATGACCTTTTTATATATAGTTTTGAATTGTTATATTGTATTATGCAGACATTTTGTACGATTAGTTTTTATTATTTCCAAAGCAACATTTAAATTTTTTGTTCAAACTTTTTCTATATTTGTGTTGGATTTTAGGCTATTTTAAAGTAACATATTTTAGTATTAGTGTTTTCGTTAACAAACAACCCTACACCAGTACATTTTTCAATTTTTTTATTTTATTAATTTTCATTATGGCAAATGAATGGCTAAATTAAATAATTTACATTTATATTGCCATTGTATGCAATCTAAATGCATTATTTTAGCATTAATGCTAAAACAAATCTTCATTTTATATTTTTCTTCCTAACATTATATATTAATGTTTATAGCTTTCAAAATGTGCATGAATATAAACCTGAAGATAAGCATTAAATCAAAATTTGACTACTTTCTGAAATAAAAGTAAATAGGCCTCAGACAATAAAGTGTCTACTTTTTTTATATCGTTCTAGAAATTAATTAATGTAGGGGTCCAAAATTAAAGCAAATCTGCAGTTGTTTATGATATATTACCTTTCAGTACATATTGTTTTAGAAGTACTATGCACAACTTTAAATTAAATTAGTCTTTTATAGCATCTATAAGGCTAAAAGCAAATATAGAAGAAATACTAATAACATTTATGTCTTAAATTTAGAACCGCATGTGGCGTAAAACTCGCTCTGTGAATCTTGGCTCCTCCTGCCGCGGTGCTGATCCAAACAGGAACTGGGATGCTGGTTTTGGTGGTAAGTTGATAGTGTTACAGTATTGTACAGTATAACTGGCCATTATGTGAACTGCAGCCAGCAACTTCATGCGGCAAAAATATTTTCACATAAAATTCAATATGCTGCCAATCATACACAACCATAGAAAGTCTAATTTTGAAATAATTAATAAATTCAAAACACGATTCATAAAGACACACATCCCATTCATAAATTCAAAACAAAATTAATAAATACACAAATCCCATTCGTAAGTTCGAAGCAGTTCATAATATACACAAATCATAATATACACAAATCCCACTGTAAGTTCAAAACACAATTCATAATATATACAAATCCCATTTGTAAATTCAAAACACAATTTATAATACACACAAATCCCATTTGTAAATTCAAAACACGATTCATAAATACACAAATACAATTCGTAAGTTCAAAACACGATTCATAAATACACAAATCCAATTCGTGAGTTCAAAACACGATTTATAAATACACAAATCCAATTCGTAAGTTCAAAACACGATTCATAACTACACAAATCCAATTCGAAAGTTCAAAACATGATTCATAAATACACAAATCCTAATCGTAAGTTCAAAACACGATTCATAAATACACAAATCCAAATCGTAAGTTCAAAACATGATTCATAAATACACAAATCCCATTCGTAAGTTCAAAACATGATTCATAAATACACAAATCCTAATCGTAAGTTCAAAATACGATTCAAAAATACACAAATCCTATTCGTAAGTTCAAAACAGGATTCATAAATACACAAATCCCATTCGTAAGTTCAAAACACGATTCATAAATACACAAATACAATTGGTAAGTTCAAAACACGGGTGATAAATACACAAATACAATTCGTAAATGCAAAACACGAATCATAAATACACAAATCCAATTCGCAAGTTCAAAACATGATTCATAAATACACAAATCCCATTCGTAAGTTCAAAACACGATTCATAAATTCATAAATACACAAATCCCATTCGTAAGTTCAAAACATTGGTGATAAATACACAGATACAATTCGTAAATGCAAAACACGATTCATAAATTCATAAATACACAAATCCCATTCGTAAGTTCAAAACATTGGTGATAAATACACAGATACAATTCGTAAATGCAAAACACGATTCATAAATACACAAATCCCATTAGTAAGTTCAAAACATGATTCATGAATACACAAATCCCATTAGTAAGTTCAAAACATGATTCATGAACACACAAATCCCATTCGTAAGTTCAAAACACGATTCATAAATACACAAATCCTATTCGTAAGTTCAAAACACGATTCATAAATACACAAATCCCATTCGTAAGTTCAAAACACGATTCATAAATACACAAATCCAATTGGTAAGTTCAAAACACGGGTGATAAATACACAAATACAATTCGTAAATGCAAAACACGAATCATAAATACACAAATCCAATTTGCAAGTTCAAAACACGATTCATAAATACACAAATCCCATTCGTAAGTTCAAAACACGATTCATGAATTCATAAATACACAAATCCCATTCGTAAGTTCAAAACACGATTCATAAATTCATAAATACACAAATCCCATTCGTAAGTTCAAAACAGGATTCATAAATGCACAAATCCAATTCGCAAGTTCAAAACACGATTCATAAATACACAAATCCCATTAGTAAGTTCAAAACATGATTCATGAATACACAAATCCCATTAGTAAGTTCAAAACATGATTCATGAATACACAAATCCCATTCGTAAGTTCAAAACACGATTCATAAATACACAAATCCCATTCGTAAGTTCAAAACACGATTCATAAATACACAAATCCAATTGGTAAGTTCAAAACACGGGTGATAAATACACAAATACAATTCGTAAATGCAAAACACGAATCATAAATACACAAATCCAATTTGCAAGTTCAAAACACGATTCATAAATACACAAATCCCATTCGTAAGTTCAAAACACGATTCATAAATTCATAAATACACAAATCCCATTCGTAAGTTCAAAACACGATTCATAAATTCATAAATACACAAATCCCATTCGTAAGTTCAAAACAGGATTCATAAATGCACAAATCCAATTCGCAAGTTCAAAACACGATTCATAAATACACAAATCCCATTCGTAAGTTCAAAACACGATTCATAAATTCATAAATACACAAATCCCATTCGTAAGTTCAAAACAGGATTCATAAATACACAAATCCAATTCGTGAGTTCAAAACACGATTTATAAATACACAAATCCAATTCGTAAGTTCAAAACACGATTCATAACTACACAAATCCAATTCGAAAGTTCAAAACATGATTCATAAATACACAAATCCTAATCGTAAGTTCAAAACACGATTCATAAATACACAAATCCAAATCGTAAGTTCAAAACATGATTCATAAATACACAAATCCCATTCGTAAGTTCAAAACATGATTCATAAATACACAAATCCTAATCGTAAGTTCAAAATACGATTCAAAAATACACAAATCCTATTCGTAAGTTCAAAACAGGATTCATAAATACACAAATCCCATTCGTAAGTTCAAAACACGATTCATAAATACACAAATACAATTGGTAAGTTCAAAACACGGGTGATAAATACACAAATACAATTCGTAAATGCAAAACACGAATCATAAATACACAAATCCAATTCGCAAGTTCAAAACATGATTCATAAATACACAAATCCCATTCGTAAGTTCAAAACACGATTCATAAATTCATAAATACACAAATCCCATTCGTAAGTTCAAAACATTGGTGATAAATACACAGATACAATTCGTAAATGCAAAACACGATTCATAAATTCATAAATACACAAATGCCATTCGTAAGTTCAAAACATTGGTGATAAATACACAGATACAATTCGTAAATGCAAAACACGATTCATAAATACACAAATCCCATTAGTAAGTTCAAAACATGATTCATGAATACACAAATCCCATTAGTAAGTTCAAAACATGATTCATGAACACACAAATCCCATTCGTAAGTTCAAAACACGATTCATAAATACACAAATCCTATTCGTAAGTTCAAAACACGATTCATAAATACACAAATCCCATTCGTAAGTTCAAAACACGATTCATAAATACACAAATCCAATTGGTAAGTTCAAAACACGGGTGATAAATACACAAATACAATTCGTAAATGCAAAACACGAATCATAAATACACAAATCCAATTTGCAAGTTCAAAACACGATTCATAAATACACAAATCCCATTCGTAAGTTCAAAACACGATTCATAAATTCACAAATCCAATTCGCAAGTTCAAAACACGATTCATAAATACACAAATCCCATTAGTAAGTTCAAAACATGATTCATGAATACACAAATCCCATTAGTAAGTTCAAAACATGATTCATGAATACACAAATCCCATTCGTAAGTTCAAAACACGATTCATAAATACACAAATCCCATTCGTAAGTTCAAAACACGATTCATAAATACACAAATCCAATTGGTAAGTTCAAAACACGGGTGATAAATACACAAATACAATTCGTAAATGCAAAACACGAATCATAAATACACAAATCCAATTTGCAAGTTCAAAACACGATTCATAAATACACAAATCCCATTCGTAAGTTCAAAACACGATTCATAAATTCATAAATACACAAATCCCATTCGTAAGTTCAAAACACGATTCATAAATTCATAAATACACAAATCCCATTCGTAAGTTCAAAACAGGATTCATAAATGCACAAATCCAATTCGCAAGTTCAAAACACGATTCATAAATACACAAATTCCATTAGTAAGTTCAAAACACGATTTATAAATACACAAATACAATTCATTTGGCAAAAATATTTATGATTGATTATTACTTGTGAATTCACAAATTGTGTGTTGTATTTATGAATTGGGTTTTAAATGTACAAATTGGGTTTTGTAAATGTGAATTGTGCTGTGCATGTATGAATTTTATTTTGTAAATGTATTATTTTCAGAGACTGATCTGGCTCCATATTTACTAGTAATTTCACTAGTAATACAAAAACAATTGATGCACGTTCTCCTTTATAATACTTATATAACTATGGACATTTTCTCCCAGGACCTGGAGCCAGCAAGAATCCCTGTTCCGACTCTTACCATGGTCCCTATGCCCACTCTGAGGTGGAAGTGAAAAATGTTGTGGACCTCATTAAGGGTCATGGCAACTTCAAATCCTTCATCTCCATTCATTCTTACTCCCAACTCCTAATGTATCCCTACGGCTACACATGCACGGACATTCCTGAGCAGTCTGAATTGGTAAGCGAATTTTTATCTATATCCTTTAATATTTTTATACTCTGATTTATCATACAACTCCAAATCCGATAACATTTGGACATTCTGTAAAATGTCACGGTCATCAAAATTTGTTTGTTTACAAAAGTTTTTACAAATTAACAAATCAAATATTCTTGATTTAATTGCATTTCACAAAACTTTTTCGGAACCGGGGTTGCATATAATCTCAGTTTGAGCTATCATATCATGATGCTATAAATTAAACGTAATGTCTTTTTGTTTTGGTGTATTATAGCATGCTGTAGGCACAGCTGCCATTAAAGAACTCATGTCCCTCTATAACACCAAATACCAAGTCGGAAGCATCTGCAAGATTATCTGTGAGTATTCATACTCTTTTTGAGGACCATTTGTACGCATATCTGATTGTAAATATTGACCTGTTACATTTCAGACCAAGCAAGTGGTGGAAGCATCGACTGGACCTACAAAATTGGCATCAAATATTCCTTTGCCTTCGAATTGCGTGACACTGGGTTCTACGGTTTCCTACTGCCTGCCAACCAGATCATTCCCACCGCTGAAGAGACCTGGCTTGGACTCAAGAACATTATGGAGTATGTTCGTGATCACCCTTATTGAGAGAAATGTAAAAATGTATTGAAGCTCTTTAATAAAGGCCGCAGACCCCCATTGTATAGGTGGTTATTGTATTTACCAGTTACATTAACATTTAATCATTTGCCAGATTGTTTGATTGTCATGATTTATTCCAATACGACTCACAAATGAGAACAACAAAAATGTGTGTGTGAAAGAGAGAGCAAATGTTTTATAGATTAAACCAGAATAAAAGATGTCTATTATTTATTGCTAGTCTATTTATTCCTATAATGATAATTTTGTCATTTTTTGACGTATTTTGCCTCCCTTCTTATAATTAGTCATGGCTTTATTTATACTAAATGTATAGCAACTATGGTTTTGGCAATTTTACTACAATACAAATACCATGGTTAAAGTATGATTACAAAACCAAGGTTAATTTAGTTACCATAGTTTTTAAGTACAAATATTGTGTTTTATGTCTAGTAAAACCATGTCTTTTATTTATTATTGGTCTATTTATTCCTATAATGATAATTTTGTCATTTTATATAACTATTTTGCCTCCCTTCTTATAATTAGTCATGGGTTTATTTATACTAAAAGTACAGCAACTGTGGTTTTGGCACATTTACTTCAATACAAATACCATGGTTAAAGTATGATTAGTGTAACGAAACCAAGGTTCATTTGGTTACCATAGTTTAAGTACAAAAAATGTGTTTTATGTCTAGTAAAACCATGCCTTTTATTTATTATTAGTCTATTTATTCCTATAATTATAATTTTGTCATTTTATTGAACTGTTTTATAATTAGTGATGGTTTTATTCATACTAAAAGTACAGCAACTGTGGTTTAGGCACATTTACTACAATACAAATGCCATGGTTAAAGTATGATTAGTTTAAAAAAAACAATCTTAATTTGATTATCATAGTTATAGTACAAAAAAATGTGTTTTTTGTGTAGTAAAACCAACCATGGTTCCTTTATGTAAATGCTCAATCATTACAGTAACGTTTTGTCTTTATAAATATTTTAAATAAATTATTATATCAATATTTGAGTCCTCAAGCTCATAAATATATTAAAATTACGATTTTATTTTATTAAAGCGTTTCTCTAAATTATATTGACATTTAGTCATGAATTTTTTATACATTTTTAATAATAATAAAAATATTAATTGTTTCGCGAAGAATTAAATTCATACAGGCCTGAATACTTTATTTGTGTTGAGCTGATCAGCAGTTTCCCGCCTTCACATTTTCTGTCAGTAACTTTCCTGAAGTAAACGAAGTTGTCCGTTTCATCAACAAACCTGAATATGGGTTTCTTAAAACAACTAGACGTCGAAAATTTCAAGTCCTGGAGAGGAAAACAAACTATCGGTCCATTTAAAAGGTTCAATTGCATAATTGGCACCAACGGATCAGGTAAGTCTATAATTAAGCTGGTTTTGCTAAACTGCTCTCCACAATATCATGCTAACTTAGCTAAAAAATATATTACCTAAAAAGCGTTCTGTATTAACGTTACACACGTTTTAGATAAATTACTCTCAGTATATCTGAGAATATGGTGTCATTATCACTATATTGTGTTTTACGTCTCTGTAATATAAGCTTTTAAATGGAAAAGGAGGCAACTAAGTATGTTAAGTTAACTGCTAACGTGGGGATAATGCTGCCAAAACGTGTTGAATTCTGAGGACGAACAGTTATCAGACATCTTAATATTGATGATCTTATTACAGTTAAAGTTACTGTCAGTATTAGTGTTCCCTTTAAGGTTTTTTTTATGGTTAACGTTAGCCACAGAACAAACCACACTCTTGGTAACGTTAATCAGCAGCACTTGGGAAATATATGAAAAATAAAATATTCACAGAAGGGCTATAACTTTGCCTTCAACTGTATGTAATATACCAGGGATCACCAAACTTGTTACTGGAGGTCCGGTGTCCTGCAGATTTTAGCTCCAACGCTAATCAGACACACCTGAACAAGCTAATCAAAGTTTTACAAGGTACACTTGAAACACCCAGGCAGTTGTGTTGAGGCAAGTTGGAGCCAAGTTAAACTCTGCAGAGCACCGGACCTCCAGGAACGAGATTGGTGACCCCTAATATACCATGTAATCTTCTCATACCTATAATAGCAACAAATACATGCTTCATGTAGATGTTCTGCATAACTTAGTTGTAAAGAGTCATCATCGGTATTTATTAATACTATTGACAGAGTTTTGATTGTTGTTTGAAGGCAAATCTAATGTCATGGATGCTCTTGGATTTGTGATGGGAGAAAGAGCAGCTAATCTCCGCGTTAAACACACCAGAGATCTCATCCACGGTGCCCACATTGGCAACCCAGTGTCCACTTCAGCCAGCGTGACCATGATCTACTGTGGAGACGATGATGAGGAAATGACCTTCAGCAGACGCATTTCAGGTGCACGTTGTTTGGTTTTTCTTAAAATGTATAATTGAACTGAACTGAAATATTTTCAGTCGATAATATTTCCAGGGTTCCCACAGGTCATGAAATTTCTGGAATATGGAATTTTAAAGGGTCTATTCCAGACATTGAAAGTCAGGGAAATTATTTTTGCTTTGGCTTTAAAATTACCAGTTAGATGGCGAAAAAGCTAAATATAGTGTTTATAAAACTGCTATAAAGTATAAAACACTTCACAGCCGCACAAACAGCAAGCACTTTAGTTTTTTTTAAAAAATCTGAGGTAAATTATTCGTTGTTGTTCTCATTATGGCTTAAAAAACCAAGTTATTTTCAAGTTAAAACATTTTTTATATGTTTTTATTTAAACATATTATTTTAATATTAATATATAAGCACAGCAGCAACCTGCTTTTATGCTCATAAGATGTAATGGGAATGAAAATTTTAGTCAGTAAAAGTCAACGATATTGATATTTGGCTTAAAGATGGAACCATGGGTGGCTTGGGTGTCCTCCTGTTTCTCCGGTTTTCCCCACAATCCAAAGATGTGCTATACACTCACCGGCCACTTTATTAGGTACACCTGTCCAACTGCTCATTAACGCAAATTTCTAATCAGCCAATCACATGGCAACAACTCAATGCATGTAGACATGGTCAAGACCGGCAGCTAGCTCTCTGCAACTCTCACATGGTTGCCCACTGAAGCTAAGCAGGTCAGCACCTGGATGGGAGACCACATGGGAAAGCTAGGTTGCTGCTACCGGAAGTGGTGTTAGTGAGGCTAGCAGGGGGTGCTCAATCTGCGGTCTGTGTGGGTCCTAATGCCCCAGTGTAGTGAAAGTACTCTATACTGATCAGTGAGTGCTGTCTTTCGGATTATAGGTTAAGCCGAGGTCCTGACTCTCTGTGGTCGTTAAAAATCTCAGGATGTCCTTCGAAAACGAGTAGGGGTTTAACAACGGCATCCTGGCCAAATTTGCCCACTGGCCTCAGTCCATCATAGCCTCCTAACCATTCCCATATCATAATTGGCTTCATCACTCTGTCTCCTCTCCACCAATCAGCTGGTGTGTGGTCTGGCGCAATATGGCTGCCGTCACGTCATACAAGTGATTGCTGCACACTGGTGGTGGATGAGGAGATTCCCCCCAAAAATGTGTAAAGCGCTTTGCCTTTTTTCTAGAAAAGCGCTATATAAATGTAAGGAATTATAATTATTATAAGACGATCTGCCGCAGTTCAAACCAAGCATCAGAATGGGGAAGAAAGGGGATTTAAGTAACTTTGAACGTGGCATGGTTGTTGGTGCCAGACGGGCTGGTCTGAGTATTTCAGAGACTGCTGCAAATTTCACGCACAACCATCTCCAAGGTTTACAGAGAATGGTCCGAAATAGAGAAAATATGCAGTGAGCAGCAGTTCTATGGGTGCAAATGCCTTGTTGATGCCAGAGGTCAGAGGGGAATGGCCAGACTGGTTTGAGCTAATATAAATGCAACAGTAACTCAAATAACCACTCGTTACAATCAAGGTATGCAGAAGAGCATCTCTGAACGCACAACACATCCAACCTTGAGGCGAATGGGCTACAGCAGCAGAAGACCACACGGGTGCTACTCCTGTCAGCTAAGAACAGGAAACTGAGGCTACAATTTGCACAGGCTCACCAAAATTAGACAATAGAAGATTGGAAAAACGTTGCCTGGTCTGATGAGTCTCGATTTCTACTGCGACATTCAGATGATATGGTCAGAATTTGGCGTCAACAACATGAAAGCGTGGATCCATCTTGCCTTGTATCAATGATTCAGGCTGATGATGGCGGTGTAATGGTCTAGGACAGGTATGTCAAACTAGAGGCTAGAGGGCCGCAGCTCTGCACAGTTTAGTACCAACCCTAATTAAACACACCTGATCCAATTAATTGAGTCCTTCAGGCTTGTTTGAGACCTACAGATAAGTGTGTTAGAGCAGAGTTGGAACTAAACTATGCAGGGCTGCGGCCCTCCAGCAACTGAGTTTGACACCCCTGGTATGTGCAGCCGACAAATCTGCAGCAACTGCGTGATGCTATCATGTCAATATGGACCAAAATCTCTGAGGAAGGTTCCAGTACCTTGTTGAATCTAAGATTAAGGCAGTTCTGAATGCAAAAGGGGGTACAACCCAGTAAGGTGTACCTAATAAAGTGGCTGGTGAGTGTAGGGGAATAAGGTAAACAAAATTGGCCATAGCATATGATTGAGTGTGTCAATGTATGGGTGTTTGCCAGTACTGGGTTCCAGCTGGAAGGGCATGCGCTGTGTAAAACATATGCTGGAATAGTTGGCGGTTCATTCCACTGTGGTGACCTCTCATAGGTAAGGGACTAAGCCAAAGGAAAATGAATGAATGTATTTATTTTACAGGAGAGTCTTCTGAGTATCTTGTGAATGGTAGACATGTCACTTTGGCAAAGTACACTGGAGAACTGCAGAAGATCGGCATCGTGGTGAAAGCCAAGAATTGTCTGGTGTATCAGGTGCTTTAGTAATTAAATGGGCAACAAATTTAGCAGCATTTGGTGGTTATCATATTTATTCTCTACATTTATTCATTCGCAATCTTAGGGTGCTGTGGAGTCAATCGCCATGATGAATGCTAAAGAACGAACAAAGATGTTTGAACGAATCAGTGGCTCTGGAGATCTGAATATTGAATACGATACCAAGCTGGCGGTCCTGCAGAAAGCCAAAGAGGACACCCAGTTCCACTTTAACAGGAAGAAAGCGGCTACAGCTGAGAAGAAACAAGTCTTCAAAGATAAGACCGAGGTATTACACTGAAACCTGTGACAGATGTTTAGATGTAATGCAGAATATCGTAATGAAAATATCTTCGTTTTAATTTTGTCAGGCGCAAAGATATCAGTCGCTGGTGGATGATCTCAAAGAATGCAAACTCCAGCTGACCCTCTTTCAGCTCTTCCACAATGAAAAGAGCATTGACGCACAGTCTGCTTCATTGGGGGACATGCAGGAGGCCGCAGCGCAGCAGAAGATCAGCTTGGACGTCTGTGAACAAACTGTGAAGACGCGGAAGAAAGAACACGGGCGTCTGAACAGAGAACTTCAGCAACTAGAGAAGGAGATCAGGTCAGTCACACTGACTGCTATTGTAGGTGAAATCACACAAATTACAAAAAGTTGTAATAAAAAATTATTTAATGTATCCTATGTATACAAGAAAATTTTCAAATAATTCAGCACACACACACACATATCTATATCTATCTATCTATATATATATATATATATATATATATATATATATATATATATATATATATATATATATATATAAATAAAAGATTTCATAATTCTATATGTACATTTGCATACATATCACAGTCTAGCCACAGACATAAAAATACATTTAAATAGTTTTATTTCTGAATATTTTAAAGTTTTACGCTCTTAAGGCCCAAGCTGTTTTTTTTTACATGCATTTTATATTTCTCTTTGCTATTTGGGCTTATTGGAACCCAATTAGAATAAAACTCAAAATCAAAATCAATCTTTTGATATGTACTTTTAGAGAAAAATGATGTCCATATATGTGGACTTGTGGTCCAATTTCCATAAAACACAATAAAGTCACCTTTGTGTAATAGAATGAAAATCTCTTTATTTCTGCTTTGAACACGGCAGTTTTTCTGACAGATTTTTAATGCATTAATAACACATGCACACATTTTTTTGAACATGTTTCGACTCAGTAAAAACAAATTTTTTTGCCCATTTTGGACAGTTAAAATGGTGTTGGGGACATTTCATATGCTGCAAAGCAGTTGCAGGATGACACTGTGTGGCTGTAACAAAATATGAAACATAAGAGCTAAAATGTGCTGTCCACGTATGTGGCTACTTAGCCCTAAGAGGTTAAAATTATTAATTCTGACTAAAAAGACATATATTTTTTACATGCAAATACACACATGTAAAATACAGAAATAAATATATTTAAAAGTATTAAAAACATTCTCCTTCGGCTTAGTTCTTTATTTATCAAAGGTCACTAATGAACCACCAACTATTCTGAGATATGTTTTATGTAGCGGATGCCCTTTCAGCTGCAACCTACTGTAGTATTGGAAATCACCCTTACATACTAGAGGCAATATACTTATATTCTATATAACAGTCATAAGTGTCCATTTATTTAAATTGAGACCTGAATAATTAAGCTTCCAATTAATGTATACTTTGTAATGATCAAAATATTAAGTCACCTTCAAAGCTGTGTGAAGTGCTTCACAATTGTAACGTAGGGATGCTGGACAACGGAGTTGAGGATCCACATGCAGTTTATTAAACAGAATGGTCAGGCAGGCAACAGTCAAACAGCATCATCAGGGTAATCCAGATGTGTAGTCAGAAACAGGCGAATGGTCAGTACAGGCGGCAAAACAACATCAAACGAGAAAACAAGGCAAGGAGCAAAACATGGAAGGACAAGACCAGGAAACCGCTTCGTAATGCTATAGAAAAACAGTGAACAAGACTCAGCAGTGTTTGTGAACATGAGAGGTGGCTTTATAATCCATGTAATCATTGATCATGAGTTTCAGCTGTGTGTGTGTGTGTGTGTGTGTGTGTGTGTGTGTGTGTGTGTGTGTGTGTGTGTGTGTGTGTGTGTGTGTGTGTGTGTGTGTGTAAGTGTCTGGATTATTGTCAGCTGGAGTGGGTGTTGATTGACGCACAGCATCATGGTTGTTGTAGTTCTCCAGTGATCTGCAACCGCTAGATCTCTGGTGATCATGACAACAATGCACATTACCTTAATACACGTTTTTAATTTTCTATTTTGAATAAAAAAATAGATAATTCTAATCCAAAAATATATTAATAAAGCATATTTAATCAATTATATGCATGTTAATATACCTGTTGAAATCATGTAAATAATTAAAAAAAAGTATACCATTTCATGAGGCACTGAAAAAAACTCTGCATAATGTTCCTCCAGATCTCAGGAGCAGATTCTCAATCAACAGAAACCTCAGTACATCAAAGCTAAAGTGAACACCTCTCACCATGAGCAGAAAGTGCAGGAGGCTCACATATCTCTTCAAAAGAACCAGATTCAACAGGCCAAAAAGGGGCAGGAGCTAGAGGAGCTGAAGAGAGAGCTAACTGAGTTAGAGAGAGCCTGGAAGACCTCAGAGAGGCAGATGGAGGAGGAGGAGGCTCGAAGAGGAGCAGGAGTACAGCTGCAGGAGAGCCAGGTTAAAATGAGTTTTTGATGAGCAGTCGCTCAATGAAGACTTCAATGTAAAATGAAATGTAAAATAATAATCATAGAAATAGAAAAATAAGGACTGAATTTGATCATCTGAGACTGTATTGAGTAATCAAAAGTGGCGATGTTGTTTTTTACCTGGTGATGGGATTATATTAGCAGAATAAATTATTTTAAGTGTCAATAATAGGGCAATGTAATGTTGATGTTATATTATGTTTGTTTGTGCAGTTGGAGCGTTATAAGGAACTCAAAGAGTTAGCTAGGAAGCAGGGAGCCATTTTAAACCAAAGCGCAGAGAAGTTGCACTGGGAGGTAAAAGCGGACCGTGAGAAGCTCCAGTTTGACCTGAGGAGGAAAAGTGAGATTCAGGTTGGCTTAGATCTTCATGATTGGCGTTTTACTTTTTATTTTTATTTAAAAATACATAAAACACATTGACTCTATGTTAAAAAAAATCTATGTAATGGCAAAAAGTCTAAGATGCTAATGATGTTACAGCTTGACGTTGTGTGGAAGTTACCACTATGATGTCTGTCAGACATTGGATTTTGGTTGCGACCTAAAATCAACCAAATATCAATGTCAGTTGACATTATTATTGGACGTCAAAATAACTTTGTCCTTAGACGCTGAGTAGACATTGAATTTTGGTCACCTGACGTTATGACCTAAATCTAACTTAATATTAACGTCTTTGACATTGTGTGCCTGCTGGGTCTAATCAACTTACGTAAAAGATTTCTTAAAACAATTTTATCTGCAAACAGGAAGTCTATATTGTCTATCAGAAGGCAGTAAGTCATAGTTAGAGAAGAAGCTATGTGAGGAGTCGGATAATATTTTATAATTATTACATAAATGTTTGTTTTGCAGGCAAATATCAAACATAGTCAAACTCATCTGGAGGATATCAGCAGAAGGGCAGAGAAACTGGAGGAATATGTCAACACTACAACGTATGACTCGCTCATATAACTCTGCAGAAGAGCTGAAATATTGGATATGATTAAGATTGTATTTTTGTCGTATTAAGTTATTTTTTATTTAATTAACATGATTTAGTCAAATATTACTCATCATTTTCTGAAGCCAAACTCTGGAGGAGCAGCGTCAGCAGGAGGAGCAGCTGTCAGAGGAGCTGGTGAAAGGCCTTGTGCGAATGGAGGAGGTGAACGTGGAGCTCGCGCAAGTGCTGACCAAGCTGCAGAACGCCCGTCTGGACAGCCAAGAGAATCGGCGACAGCAGAAACGAGACGAAGTGCTGGAAAGCCTCAGGAGACTCTACCCTGATACTGTGGTACTAACACAATCAGTTTATACTGCCAATGTTTAAATAAAATTAATGTCTGCGTCTGAATTAAAATGGACAAAATTTAGTTTGTTAGCTATAGACCTTTTTCTTAGAACGCAAAATTACCCATTATGCTTTGCGTGTATGCGTGAGGAAGATGCTGAGAACTTCTGGTAGGCAGCTTGGTGCATATAAACAGTCACATTTGGACAGCTTTGAAATGATAGTTTTAATTTATTTTACTTGTTTTTTACGTCTTTAAACTAATACTGCTGTCGATCAGTGCCACCTCCTGGACTGATTATTTTTAAAAAGTGCGATCTAATGGAATGCAGAACAATCGCTTCAAGGCATTTTTCCCTCATTGTCAGACGCATCTTGTGCCATTTAAATAGAGCCTTGTCATCGCTACAGTGAACATTTTCTCTTTCTTTCAAATATATAACCAAGCCAAACAATTGTACTTCAGCAAAATGTTTGACACATGTAGCCTACTGTACTGTCCCACTAACACATTGATTGAATAATTGTCACAATGTGAAAATAAAGTGCCATTTTGAAATGACAGAAAAACACATGCCATGGTAAATACTACACAACACAAAATAACTAAATAAAACATAACTGCTCCCGATTAGAATCAACATGCAAATCAACCAGAACCGTATCAGTAACGTACTTTTACTGGTAATTTTTGGAAATTGCATGGCATACCTACATACCTTACATACATGCTAGTTTCATGCCAGTAATATGATTTGCTCTTTATAATGCAGTGAGATGGGGTGTGTGTGTGCATTGAAGAGCCGCGGACTACATTTCAACAGCTGACAGGTCGAGAACACTGACAATGAATTTCAGCATCTTATCTGATGGCAGACACTGAATTAGAAGAATGTTTTTCTTTCGCACTTGAACCGCATCTGACAGAAGTATAACGGCTTTAACACGCGTCTTACTTTCAAAATTAAAGTTTTGCATCACAAAAACACTCTGTAAGCCACTGAAAACAGTATTGACACCCAGTTGAGAAACACTTCTCGGGCTGATGAGAATACTTAACGGAAGTTCTAAGCACCCTACCGGAAGACGCTGTTTACTATGGCGCCCTCCATGCAGCAACGAAGAAAAAGCTCTATATTACACTTTCTGGTGTGAATATTCTTAATTCAGCTATTCTCATTTTCGCTGTTAGGCTTGGGGGGAATATTCATATTTGTTCATGAGACAGTATTAGCACCTCAGTTCACTCCTGCTGACCCAGGGAAAATATGCATTGATTTAATAAATCATGGACTGTTTTGTTTGAGGTAATTTTTATTCTGATTTCTCACAACTTGTGTGCTTTTTCTGTGCAAGTCTGTATGAAATGCTGCACTAATAAAAGAATATAAATGTGCAGATGCTGAACATGCAGGATTTTTGTTAAATAGTACAGTACATTTTCAGTTTGTCTTTCAACTAACCTGATTGTTTACACCAAGTAAAAATTTTTTAATGTCTAATTTTGTGATATGAAAGCGAAAGCTGTTCAACAACACCAAGGTAAATATATTTTTAGTTTATTATAGTTAAGGGGGTCAGATTGCCGAATGCACCGTGCCACAATGCGCCATGCATTTTTTCATGCACGGCGATGGTCTGTGGCGCCCAGCTACGACTCAGGATGCTGTTTAAATTTCTGCCACACCACAGAGCACCATCTGCATAGTTTCATATTAAATAACATTATTTTGTATTCAAACTTACATTATACCAAGATATCCCTGTTGCAAAATACTACAGTATATTTACAGTATATTTATTTAATTTTATTGTTTAAACTTTAATAAACTTAGTTCTTTTAATCTTATTTTTCCCATTTTTACAAGAACCCCCCTCCCTCAAATGTTAAAGTATAGAGTGGCCCATTTCACATTGATCTATTGTGATTACATTCACTGTTGTCGCTACCACCTATTAATTAAATTAACTTATCCATCTTAAAGTTGTTGAAGGTCTTGCAAGTGTGCTTGAGTAAATGTGCCCATGCGTTGTGTTAACTTCCAACTGTCATATGCATAGCGCATTAGGTGTGCAACCCCTGTAGGGATGCACCAAAAGGAAAACTGAATAAACTTTGCCGTTAGCGACTTTTTTGAGCATACTGCTTTTTTGGTGAGCATGTGCGGTTCATATGTATACAGGTACATGAGTGGAATATACACAGAGCATAATATATATATATATATATATATATATATATCACAGTGTGTGCAAGCTAGTCAACAGTGCGATTCGCTGCTCTTGCACTTTGGTCGACCAAATCGTCCTTGCACAGCACAAGCCATTGAAATGAATGGGTTTTAAAAGCGAACCGCTTTCCGCATACAGTGTAACAGCCGCTTCACACATTCCTAAATAAAGTATTATGAATCTTGTGATCAGCAACTCAACACATCTGCATTTTTGTTTTCAGTATGGCCGACTGGTGGAGCTATGCCAGCCCATTCACAAGAAATACCAACTCGCCGTCACAAAGGTGTTTGGCAAGAACATGAACGCTATCATTGTGACGTCTGCTTATGTGGCTCATGACTGCATTCGATATCTGAAAGAGGAAAGAGCTGAACCAGAGACTTTTCTTCCTATTGACTATATAGATGTGAGTGAAACATCAAGGTCTTTCTCAAATCATTATTCCTTTTTAATTTACTAAGTAGTTTTAAATATATTTTCATTTGGTTTACAATGTCTCTCTGTACGTGCATCAGGTGCCCATTCTGAACGAGCGTCTGAGGGAAGTGCAGGGAGCCAAGATGGTGGTGGATGTGGTTCAGTGTTCACAAAACGCCCCTCAGCTGAAGAGAGTGATCCAGTATGTGTGTGGAAACTCACTGGTCTGTGAGACTCTGAAAGATGCCCGTCGTATCGCCTTTGATGGTCCTGAGCGTCTTCAGGTGAGGTGGCACACAGGTGCATTGAAAGATATTTTTGTCAGCGCCATTAGCCTCATCTGAAGTGACTGACATATAGCACTTAGGGAGTCCCGAGTTTAAGTCTCTTTAACTCCAAAGGCAAAAAAACAAAACATTACTATTATTTCTGGCCAATTTCATTGCTTGTTATTTATCCTGATCACTATGTAAATGTCTCATTTAGACGGTGGCTCTTGATGGCACCTTGTTTCGGAAGTCTGGGGTGATTTCAGGAGGCTCTTCGGACCTGAGCAAGAAAGCTCGACGCTGGGAAGAGAAAGATATGAACAAACTTAAGGAGGAGAAGGATAAGCTGTCATCTGAGCTGCGAGTAAGTGTGCTAGAATAGGGTTCAGTGATGTTTGTATTGCAGATATAAATAGACAGAATCAAAGAATACAGTTCTAAATATTCAAATGACTGTATAATGTCATAGATTTTGGATAAATAAATCAAAAATAGGACTTTACATTTAAATATGAAAACAAACATGATCAGACCAAACTGTTCTGATTTTCATTTCTTTAAAAGGAACTTAAGGTATTAAGACTTGAATGACTTAATATAAATTAAAGGCATAGTTCACACTAAAATTGAAAATTACTTAGTTTACTCACACTCAAGTGTTTCCTAATCTCTATGAGTTTTTTCTTCTGTTGAACACAAAAAAAGATACTTTGAAGAATGTTGAAAACGTGTAACCATTGATGTCCATAGTACTAATACTATGGAAGTCAATGGTTACAGGTTTTTATCATTCTTTAAAATATCTTCTTTAGTGTTTTACAGAAGAAAAACTCATAGGTAATTCAAGGTTTGAAACAAGAAAAGGGTGAGTAAGGGTACTTTCACACCTGTAGATCGATTGTTTTGTTCCGAAACAGGGATTCAAATTGTCACAATGATGCACTTTGTTCTTGGTACAGTTTGACATGGAAAACACATTTACCATAGGAATGACATCCCACCCTACTCATAATCCTCTCTTCATATAGCCGTGTATATATATATATATATATATATATATATATATATATATATATATATATATATATATATATATATATATATATATATATATATATATATATATATATATGCCTATTACATATCCATAATACACTGTGGTATAGCCTAGTTCGTTGGATCATTTTGCTTTTTCACTACAATCGATCCGCCCCAGAGTTCGTTTCAAATGAGCTGAGACCACCTAATTCTGGCGATCTCGAACTGATTGATTTGGCACAGTTTCAAGATGATTGCTGGATTCACATATGCCAATCGAACCGAAACAAACGTCCAGAAGTGAAAGCACCCTAAATGATGACAAAATGTAATTTTTTGGGTGAACAATCCCTTTAAGTGATGTCTCTCACTAAAAAAGAAAACACATAGAACATTTACATAAAAAGGTCCACATTCATTTTGGATCCTGATGGTTTCATAACTTTAGGTGTGCAGGGCATTCATTGTTGATGATGTCAAATGGTTGCACTTGGTGAGCTACTGGCACTACCTGCTACTTTCTTTAGGGAATAAAACCACCACAAGTATGTATTTAATGTGTATGGAAGATTTGGGACTAGTGAGGGGTACCAAGCATAAGCATCATGTAGTATTTATTTCTTTTTAATCAGAATTCATCCTGCTTTACAGAACTTGAGTTGACATGCATTGATGTGGATGCTATTTTCATTATCTATACCGATATCTCCATAGTTACTGCTGTTGTAAACAGGCCTTTATTACTTTCACATTATCATGTCATGATTTATCCTAATGTTGTTGATTTATATGCAGGCCTTGATGAAGCTGAAGCGTAAGGAAGTGGACTTGAAGCAGATCAGGGCTCAGTCTCAGGGAAACCAGACTCGCCTCAAATACGCTAACACAGAACTAGACTCCATACGCAAGAAGAGCATCCCAGCTGCTCAGATCGCAAGTCAACCTCTCCTTCTCTCTTTATTGTTTCTGTCTTTCCCCTTGCTCCTCCACTGTAGCGTGATGGATTTAAATTGACATTTGTGTGTGTGCACTTCAGGAGATTTCCAAACTCAGGAGTGAGCTCTCCAACCTTGAGGCCCAGATTGAGATACAAACTGCGAGCGTGGAAATGAAGGATAGTGAGATGAAGGCTGTCAAAGACAAAATTCATCAGGTCAGTTGAATTTAAGTTGAACATAATTGTTTTAAAGAGCTTGAAAAGTATTTCAGTGAATTACCATAAATCATGAAATCAATACTTATTTTAGGTTATTCAGATTTTACTTTTGCAATATTTTAAACATCCATTTATTATTTACTGTATGTAAAAGCAAAACGCATTACTTTTATTAGTGCTAGTAAATATATTTCTAATGTTATTGCTGTTATTTTAGCCTTTTTTTTTAAAGAATTCTTAAAATGTTAACCAAATTTATATAAAATATTGGACAGCTGTTTTCAGCTATCACAATAATAATTATTGAACAAAAGATTTGCTTTGACCGTGAGCACTGAAGTAATAGTTGGTGAAATTTAAGGTTTGGCATCACAGGAATAAATTTTAAAATATATAAATATTTAAATATATGTTTTTTTTATATAAATTGGAATAATATTTAACTATTATACTGAATTTCATTCATTAATTCATTTTCTTTTCGGTTTAGTCCCTTTATTAATCCGGGGTCGCCACAGCGGAATGAACCGCCAACTTATCCAGCACAGGTTTTACGCAGCGGATACCCTTCCAGCTGCAACCCATCTCTGGGAAACATCCATACACACTTATTCACACTCATACACTACGGACAATTTAGCCTACCCAATTTACCTGTACCACATGTCTGACTGTGGGGGAAACCGGAGCACCCGGAGGAAACCCACGCGAACACGGGGAGAACATGCAAACTCCACACAGAAACGCCAACTGACCCAGTCGAGGCTTGAACCAGCGACCTTCTTGCTGTGAGGCGACAGCACTACCTACTGCGCCACTGTGTCCTCTATATTGTAATTTAGCAAAATAAATACAGCTTTGTTAAGCTAATCAAAATTTTTTACTTAAAAATTAGTTGGGAAAATAAGTATTGAACACGTCATGTTTTTCCTGGGAATAATATTTCTAAAGGAGCTGTTGACATGGAATTGACCCTTCGCTAAGCCACACCCAAAAACTGCCACGCACCAATCGTGGCTTGGCAACCGTAGCTACGTAGCTCTGTCAAGCTTTCGAGCAAGGCAAAACAAGCCAGAGCGGTGTGCATATGGATTGTGCAAATCTGACACCCGGTATTCTAAAAGTTTGGACAGGGGAGTAGAATTTTTTCCCTTTTCAAAACCTAAAACCCAAGGGGAGAAATGCAAGCGTGGATCAAGCTCTGTGAGGGGCGCTAAAGGAGTGGAGTTAAGTTGGTTTTGTTTTGATATTCCTGACACATTCAGTGATAGACCGACGGCAATAACTCACACCTCTTACGTTAGCCTAAAACGATCTAATCTGTGTTTCCTACAAAGATACAAAGCAGGTTCTGTTTCACAGCTGTCTTTTTCTTTTTTTTTCGCTCGATATTATGAGCACTGCTCCGTTTAAGCCTTCGCCATAGTAGTCATACTAATAGCAGTAATTTTTCCATCTGTTTCAAACTACGAATATTTGAAATTATACATCAACAGATAAAAAACAGAGATGTGATCACAAACTGAGCACTTGCGATCAACATACTTTAACGTTACCCACAGCTGTTTTTCAGTAATTTATAAAGAGCACACAAACATACTGACAGTTATAAGTAACTTACTGTAACGTACATTGTTATGCGTCAATGATGCTAATATTTGGTACAAATCCATCAATTTCCCCTTTCTGGCTGTTCTTTCTGTGAATTAATTATGTAGAAGCACTGTCCATGCGTGTTTCCTCGTAGGTTAGTAATGCTATATTTCAGCAATTAATCTATCAGGCTTTTTGGCTAAAAAAGAGAAATCACGGTTTAATTTGTTATTATTAGATTATTTTTAAATTTCACCTCTCCTGCTGTGGATGAACTAAGCTGTTGAATGGTCAGCATATGAGGCGGCTATGCTAACCTAGCTTCAATGTTGATTGAATTATTTTCTAATCAGTTGCCTATTATGTTGTGAATATACACCTCTAATGCATACTGCAGTCCTTTTTTGTTTTGCTTTCTCGGATATCTCACCTGTTTGCCAAAAATGACTTAATTATATCCCTGGGAATGTCTGACACTAGCGCATACACATTGTAATAGACGTGCCAGGCACGAAAGCTTGACAGGCGTAGCAACAGTAACTAAGGAGGGCAGGGCTTAGCAAAGGGTCAATTGATTTTGGTAAAAACCCAAAAACAAAAATAAAACAACAAAAAAATCTGAAAAATTATTTATGTGTACCAACCAGTGTTTCTTTCGTTGACAAAAAAAATCATCATAATTTTCATGTCGAACAAGTTTCTACCAACGAAAACGAGACTTAAATGCTGTTTCTACAGATGAAAACTAAATAAAAATTAAGTGATGACGACAACTATAATAAAATATACTGACATTTTCATTGACTAATAAAAACATTGCTAAGGTGTAAGTTTTCCACAGACTTCAACATTGTGTAAAAATCTTGATGATTCTGTGGGTCTCGTCTATCAAATCTGATCTTTAATTTGTCATTTCTATTGGATTCAAGTCAGGTAATTGGCTGGGCCATTCTACAGCTTGATTTTCTCTCTCTGAATGCATTTGAGAGTTTCCTTGGCTGTGTTTTGGATCATTGTCTTGCTGAAATGTCCACCCTGGTTTCATCTTCATCATCCTAATAATGTAGATGTTGGATTGAATATTCATTTACACTGATGAAGAGCAGAGGGTTTCTGAAGAACTACTGAGAGATTTCATCTGCTGTCTGGGCTTTCACTGCCTTTCTACACCTCCCTTTCTTCATGTGTTCAATACTTTTTTCCTGTGTCATTTCATTATATTATTCATAACTTAATTTGTAAACTAAGTAGTTTTGTTTTGTTTGCATATATGGATTTCTTTGGTTGTTACCAACATTAGGCGAAAATGTCAAGTCAACGGCACCTTTAGAAATATGTTTTGTGAGAAAAATGGTGACGTGTTCAAAACTGATTTTCCTCGCTCATGTGCTCATTTGTGACTTTAATCTCTAAAATAATTTTTTAAAAGTCAGACATAAAACGGTCATTATTAGATCTCATGCTCAGTTGATTTTCCACATTTTAGATGGAGGATTTGGTGTTTGCGGACTTCTGCGCAGAGATCGGTATGGCAAACATTCGTGAGTATGAGCAGGATTATCTCCGACTGCAGCAGGAGCTTGAGAAGAAGCGGTAAGATCTACACACATACGGCTGTGACTGACCACAGTGAGCAGTTATTAAGTGATGATTATCATGTTTTTAAATTACCACCCAAGATTCAAACTGAGATTTAAGTTTATATCATATATCTGTGTTTATTGGATTTATGATAGCAATTTCTGATTACTCTAACTGATGCTGTTGTATAGGGGAAGGGAAATGGGACATTAAAATAATGTGTAAACTGATGGTACTGGTAAATTATTTAAGAAAATAGAAAAATTGAATCATAAAAAAAAACAGATTTTGAATAACGATAAACTGGTGCTAATTGCGAACTAAATTTGTCTAATTATTGTCCTGATTGTCCAGCTTGCAGTTCGAGTCCCAGCAAACCCGTCTAAGCACACAGCTCGAGTATGAACAGGCTCAGCTGGAGAAACTTGTCAAACTGATGAAGAAGATTGAGGAGACCATAGAGAAAGAGAAGAACAGCATTATCAGCCTGAAAGAGGCAAACTCACTGCACTTTTGTTTTTCATCAGGAAATGGACTCTGTTATTCTTATTACTCTATTTTGCTAAATGTTAGAATAGTGACCTTATTTTTTTGGAATATTAGTGTGCACACATTTATAGTGGTGCTGAATAACAGATATACATGAGCATTTGCAGGACCAAAAAGTAATATTTTTTTGAAATGAGAATTTTGTAGCCATTAATATACAGTATTTTTTTTTTATTATTTTACATTTCTATGCCCCATTCAGTAATGCAGTTTTGATATGGTTGACTTGTTTTCTTAATAATATTTTTAACATTTCTATTACTTGTTTGGGCCTTGGTTTTGTGCTTATTGTTTATTATATTAATGTAGTATTGTTGAGTCATTTTTGCTGTTTGTTTCATAGGGGGAAGACAAAATTTTGATAGCTGTGGAGCAGACCCAATCAAATCTGCTCAAACTGAACAACCAGCTTTCAGAAAAGACTCATTTAATCAACAATGCCAAGACAGAGCTTGACAAGGCTCTTAAAGGCCTCCAGGAGAGAAACAAGTGGGCATTTTAGCTTCTGCAAACAGAAGATTGTTTATTTTTATTTTTATTTCTTTAAATGATGACATTTTATTTGTTGTACTTGTCCTCAGGGTGCTGATGAAGCTTCAGAAGCAAACGATCTCCACTGATGCGGCTCTAGAGCACCTGAGACTGACCAAACACAACCTGCTTTTAACCTGTAAAATAGGCGGTCTCCCGCTGACGCTGATCTCAGGAGCACTGGATGACATCAGTGAAATACAGGTGCAAACAGAGGGTCACGTCTGCTCCAAATAAGATTGCTTCCCTTACATATTTATCTTAAGTGTCATCTAACATAATTACAGCTGGACTCAGAGTCTCAGAGCGTCAGCACACTGGACATTTTCGAACGAGAGGCACAGATGGTGTTTGATTTTTCGTCATTGGACAACAGCCTTAAGGTAGAATTCTCAAATGTCTGTCTCAAATTCGTTCTCATGTAGTGGAAGCGTTTTTGATGCATTATGCGTCTATAGATGCTCACTGAAGAGAGTGAAGTGGAGGCTATGCTGGAGAAGCTCAAAGAGGGCGTCTCTTCTCTGGAGTCAATGATCATGATGTCCAGAGCTCCAAACCTCAAAGCTCTAGAAAAGATCAGAGAGGTGAAGGACAGCTACCGGGAGGTTCTGGATGGTACGGGACAAGTATACACTTTAAATATCATAGTGTAGACCAGGGGTTCCCAAACTTTTCAGCCCGCAACCTCTAAAATAACAATGCCAGTGACTCGGACTCCCAAATTCCTCTTAGGTGGTTATAAATATGCAAACGTAGCTCATACCACAATAGGCCTATATAAACACAAGCATATTGACAACACAAAAAAGTGTAACAGTCTAACAACCATATCATTTTTATAGTCATTTATTAATTTGTTTAATTTAATATTAACCATAGTTTTATAGTCATTTATTAATTTGTTTAATTTATTATTAACCATTGTCTCGAGACCCCCCAGGGGGTACCGACCCCCACTTTGGGAACCACTGGTGTAGACTAATCAGAGAATTGCAGTCTCTGTTAGTCTTTCTGAATTGTATATTTTTGCTGTATATTATAATCTGAGGTAACACTGCTACCCTTTTAGAATTGAGAAACTTGAGTTTGTTCAACTGTTCTCTGTTTTAGAGAAATATTAGTAACTGATGACAAATTGGTTAAATTGATGGAAGATCAATAAGATCAAAATGGTTTTCTCAGTTGCAGTGTATAAACATTTTACTTTTCTAGGGTAGTGCACACTTGTTTAGTTATAATTAGTATAATTTTCAATTCAATTATTTCGGTTCTGGGGCCATAGTGTGAATATGAGTGTGTATGGATGTTTCCCAGCACTGGGAAGGGCATCCGCTGTGTAAAACATATGCTGGATAAGTTGGCGGTTGATTCCGCTGTGGTGATCCCTGATAAGTAAGGGACTAAGCTAAAGGAAAATGAATGAATAATTCGGTTCTCACTACCATCATTTTACATATTAAATGTATAACCGTAGTTGCCAAAAGAGGTTTAGGCTGAAGGCTTGTTTATTATGCACACCCTTTATACTTAATTAACTGATGAACAACACTGGCTAAATTTGATGATACTGAATAAACAAAATTACATTAAACATGAAAATTCTGAATGAACAAAATTACACTAAACAAATAAATTCCAAGCGTACATGTTTACAGAAATACACTATCCAACAAATACTTCAATATTCTGATGATACATTGAGTTTTTAAATACGGAGTCATATAATTATTTATTACCTTATATTTATACATTTTCTTAAATTTGCAATTGAATTAAAATTGTTTAATTTCTTATGACATTTATTCCATAGATTTACCCTTTTAACAGATATACATCTATTTTTTTACATAATTTCTTACCCTTGCTTTTCCTAAACATTAATTTATCTTAAATTAAACTGACTTTTTGTTGAACAGCCTCTAACTACTATTTAAAAGTAAGTTATTAAAAGCTTTGTATATCGTTTGCACTATACATAAAATAGAAAATGAAAAATAAAAATCCTAAATAATATCTTTGACACCCAAAAAGTCTATTAATTGATTATTATTATACTATTATTGTTTTTAATCTTTCTTTGCTGGCTTTCATTTTAAATGGCTGTATAATGTAAATTATTTTCTTTTTAATAGTGAAATGTTTTGGCTAACTAGCTGAAAGGTTATTTTTCATTATTATTTCAGGTATTTACTTTATATTAACTGATGAAAACATTATTTGTGTGTGAGTGTGGTTTTAATTATTAGCTCTAATAACCCTAATTTGGGCTTTGAGTTTATTGTTGTAACACATCCATCTGCCACATAGAACATTGATCATGTTTGTGTGTTTTTACCCCCTCTACACTCATAAACCCTCTGCACATCAGCATTCGATATCAGCACAATCACCACCAAGAAGTGCAATCAAGAGTTTGAGCAAGTGAAGGCCAAACGCTTCCATCTCTTCAGCCAGTGCTTTGAACACGTGTCCATCGTTATCGACCAGATCTACAAGAAACTCTGCAGAAACGGCAGCGCTCAGGTTCACTCTTCACCCTTCATCACTGATCTTTTACTCATTGTATTGTTGTATGAATCTGTTTGTATACGTCCTCCAGGCCATTCTCAGTGCTGAAAATCCAAACGAGCCCTACTTAGACGGCATCAACTATAACTGTGTGGCTCCTGGGAAACGATTCATGGCTATGGACAACCTGTCAGGAGGAGAGAAGGCCATCGCTGCTCTCGCTTTGGTCTTTGCCATTCACAGGTATAATAAATGTGACGTAACATCTGACTGTAAACAAAACTGCATGTGATATAACTGTCAATGTAATCGTCATTTCATCATAGCTTTCGTCCTGCTCCGTTCTTTGTGCTGGATGAGGTGGATGCCGCTCTGGACAACACAAACATTGGCAAGGTCAGACTAGCTTCAAAAACAACCACGCTGTTTTAAAAATCCCACTGTCTGCCATAATAAAGAGACTTCAGCACCGCTGCAGGTTACGGGATTTTTCCGGATGATGTCGAGAGAGAGCTGTCAGATTATTGTGATCTCCCTGAAGGAGGAGTTCTACTCGCGGGCAGATGCTCTTCTTGGAGTCTATTCAATGGTAAATTTCATACAGATTGCTCGTATTACATCAGTCTCGTTATTCATGCAGTTAAGAGACCCCATAAAATCAGATTTAGAGTAAATAGGTTTCATACCAAATCAGATGAATTACTTTCTTTACAGTATACAATTTCAAACCCAGTTTGTCTATGAGTTTTAAAGTACCCCTATTATGCTTTTTCCAATATTTACTTTCATGCAGTGTGTAATGTAACTGTTTGTGAAGGTACACCATCACATCTAAAAAATGATTGTGCAATGTGCATACATACAAACTCGCATTTATAAATTAAATCAGGCATACAAAATCTTGCATTTATAAGCTGATCATATAAGCACAATTTTATATTTATAAACTGATCATACTTACAAAATCTTGCACTTATAAATCGATCATACATATTAGGGATCCGATCATGTGATTTGAAATCGGGCTCGATCACACGATTTCAGACTTGATAGGAATCGGATGTTACCTCCTGATCTGGACAAGAATATATACAGGGAGTGCAGAATTATTAAGTTGTATTTGTGAGGATTAATTTTATCATTGAACAACAACCATGTTCTCAATGAACCCAAAAAACTCATTAATATCAAAGCTGAATATTTTTGGAAGTAGTTTATAGTTTGTTTTTAGTTTTAGCTATTTTAGGAGGATATCTGTGTGTGCAGGTGACTATTACTGCGCATAATTATTAGGCAACTTAACTAAAAACAAATATACACCCATTTCAATTATTTATTTTCACCAGTGAAACCAATATAACATCTCAACATTTACAAATATACATTTTTGACATTCAAAAACAAAACAAAAACAAATCAGTGACCAATATAGACACCTTTTTTTGCAAGGACACTCAAAAGCCTGCCATCCATGGAGTCTGTCAGTGTTTTGATCTGTTCACCATCAACATTGCGTGCAGCAGCAACCACAGCCTCCTGTTTTCCCTCCTTGTAAATCTCACATTTGATGATGGACCAAAGGTTCTCTATGGGGTTCAGATCAGGTGAACAAGGACACCATGTAATTAGTTTTTCTTCTTTTAGACCCTTTCTTGCCAGCCACGCTGTGGAGTACTTGAACGCGTGTGATGGAGCATTGTCCTGCATGAAAATCATGTTTTTCTTGAAGGATGCAGACTTCTTCCTGTACCACTGCTTGAAGGTGTCTTCCAGAAACTGGCAGTAGGACTGGGAGTTGAGCTTGAATCCATCCTCAACCCGAAAAAGCTCATCTTTGATGATACCAGCCCAAACCAGTACTCCACCTCCACCTTGCTGGCGTCTGAGTTGGACTGGAGCTCTCTGCCCTTTACCGATCCAGCCACGGGCCCATCAAGACTCACTCTCATTTCATCAGTCCATAAAACCTTAGAAAAATCAGTCTTGAGATATTTTTTGGCCCAGTCTTGATATTTCAGCTTGTGTGTCTTGTTCAGTGGTGGTTGTTTTTCAACCTTTCTTACCTTGGCCATGTCTCTGAGTATTGCACACCTTGTGCTTTTGGGCACTCCAGTGATGTTGCAGCTCTGAAATATGGCAAAACTGGTGGCAAGTGGCATCTTGGCAGCTGCACGCTTGACTTTTCTCAGTTCATGGGCAGTTATTTTGCGCCTTGGTTTTTGGTTTGGTTTTTCCACACGCTTGCGACCCTGTTGACTATTTTGAAATGAATCGCTTGATTGTTCGATGATCACGCTTCAGAAGCTTGGCAATTTTAAGAGTGCTGCATCCCTCTGCAAGATATCTCACTATTTTTGACTTTTTCGGAGCCTGTCAAGTCCTTCTTTTGACCCATTTTGCCAAAGGAAAGGAAGTTGCCTAATAATTATGCACACCTGATTTAGGGTGTTGATGTCATGGAGCTTGGAGTAAAACAACATGCATAAGGAGGATGATGTGCTCAAAATACTCATTTGCCTAATAATTCTGCACTCCCCATATGTATATATAGGCACAGAGTTAGACCTCTTTCTTGACTGACACACTGAAAAAGAGCAATGTGTGCGTCATAACATCACTTTGTTGCAGAGACACTATTGGTTAAATGCCGACAAAGTGGAACATAGAACCAGCTTGAAGTGGAAAGCGCGAGTATGTCTGTGGTCTGGAGGTATTACAAAGTTGATGACAACATTGCCATAGAAACTGTGAGATATGCAAACTTGGGATTGCCTGCTGGGTATTTTAAGTTGAGGAGCTATTTGTTTTTATATTAGATTTTTTTATATTTATTGTTGCACTAATGTCTAATTGATGAAGTATTTATGCTATTTATTACTTGATTGTACACGCCACCTCACAGAAGTGCTCTGTTGGTTAACAGAGTTTTTGAATGTTAAAATAAGGTGAATTAAATGAAAAATAAGGAAAGTCCTGGATCTGTTTCTTACTCTTTTTTAATTATTTTTTTAATGTATTATAGAAGTATCGGATCCAGTTTCGGTATCGGTAAATCAAATGACTCGGACTCAAGTGCAAAAAACCTGATTGGGACATCCCTAATACATATAAAATCTTGCATTTACAAACTGGTCATTCATGCAAAATCTTGCCCTTATAAATTGATCATACATATAATATATTGATCTGATCATACATGCAAAAAATGCATTTATAAAGTGATCATACATACAAAATTTTGCACTTGTAGCTTGATCATACATATAAAATCTTGCATTTATAAAGTGATCATATGCGCAAAATTATTCATTCATTAATTTTCTTTTCAGCTTAGTTTCTTTGTTAATCTGGCGTTGCCACAGTGAATGAACTGCCAACTCTTCCAGCATATGTTTTTACACAGTGGATGCCCTTCCAGCCGCAACCCATCACTGGGAAACATCCATACACTCTCATTCACATACACACACTCATACACTACGGCCAATTTTAGCATACCCAATTCACCTATACCACATGTCTTTGGACTTGTGTGGGAAACCGAAGCACCTGGAGGAAACCCACACGAACACAGTGAGAACATGCAAACTCCATAGAGAAATGCCAACTGACTCAGCCGAGGCTCTAACCAGGGACCTTCTTGCTGTGAGGCGAACGTGCTACCCACTGATCAAACATGCAAAAACTTGAATTTAGAAACTGATCATATGCTCAAAATTATGTATTTTTACAGTGATCATACATGCAAAAACATACATTTATAAAGTGATCATTCATGCAAAACCTTTAATTTATAGTGATCATAGGTGCAAAATCTTGCGTTCATAAACTGATTGCACATACAAAATCTTGCGCTACTAAACTGAGCATACATGCAAAATATTGTATTTTTCAACTGATCATTCTTGCACAATCTTGCATTTTACAGTTTTTCTCAGTCGCTTTGGTACATTTCTCAGATCAGAATGAAAATTTTTCAAAACAGTAAGTACATTTCTCAAAACAACGCGTACAAATAGCAAAACACCATGGATTACCTGCAAAAGCCAGTCTTTTGCTCAAAATCCTTAGTTCATCTCTCAAAACTACATTTCTGTGTCAATGAACATGTAGGTGCAGTCAGAATGACAAGTCCTTGTGTTATTGCGTGCTGATAGGACAGTCAAATTAAAATGGTCCCAGCTGTGATTTCCGGTTCATTTGAGAAGTGTGAGTGCTCTGAATTGGGCTCAGGCGTGGTTCAGTTGGCCGGCCCTGGCCCAGTTGGAAGAGGTGTGCCAGAGCGCGGTTCACATGGGCTTTGGCGTGGTACGCTTTTAGTGTGAGTGCAAAGCGCGCCTGAGCCTGAAACTGAAGACGAGACGTGACTTTTAAGGGACTGCTTCATATGGATTTATTAATCATTCTTTCTGTTCAATGACCGCAAACTGTCATAGATTATTAAAGACGCACACCCCTCACTGCACATCAGCTGAACCTTCAGCAAACCTCCTAATACCTGCAGGACGAGGACTTTACGATTGTTTATGAGCGCCAAAAGTGGCTGATCTGTTCTGCGAAATATTTGACTGCGTGTCAAAGCATATCAAACGACTAAAATGATATAACTAAAGAAATCTCCACTGTGTTGAGCGAGAGCGCTTCTTAAACTAAACAGCGCATCATTTATGATGTAAGCGTGCACTGGCTCAGATGCAATGTAAGTGCAGGCCGTCGGGGGAGAGGGGAGGGGGACAACCGCGCTTTGGCATGGTTCAAGGCAACTGTACATAGTGTGAGTACGCCCTCTGTCATGTTGTCAATATAACGGTACTCTGGAGAGCTGTTCTGATGTAAACTGGCATTTTTTTGCTGTTTGTACTGTACTTTGTTGACAGATCATGTCATTGGGAAACAGAAAGGAAAAGACAGCACTGCAGATTACAAAGAAAAAACAAAACAAAATGTGAACATAGGACAATCTACTTTCAGATGAACCTTCATTAGAAAAAGTCAAGATTCACCTGGGGGAAATTTACCAATTGTAGACAGATCTAATGGAAGTGTACATAAAAATGCATTATTACAAAATATTATGACAACTTGTTCAACCATATTGCATGTAAAGACTTGAACAAACGATTAAATGTTGTCAGGGTTGAGACTATTCAACTGAGACCAAAATAATACATTTTGATCAACATGACATAAGCAATTGATGATGTAGGAAACATCAGAGAATTGCACAAAATCATTTGCATAATGTACAAACGCATTTACAACTTGTTTAAAGGAATGAGAAACTGCTTTTCTGATGTGCACCATTGACACAATAATCTGAAGGTTGAACAGGGAGTTTTGAGAATTTCAATTCTGATCTGAGAAATGTACCAAAGTGACAGAAAAACTAAATATAAACATGCATGATTATACATGCAAGATCTTGCATCGATGAAATGATTGCGCATCAGTGCAAACTTCTGAATTTATGAATTGATCCAAAATACAAACTCTTCCAGCTGTAAATAAGTATTCATGTATTCGAAAAAAAGTAAAAAGCTTCAAAATAAGCACTTGCAAATTCAAGTTCATAAATGAGTTCTCTAATTCATTTCGCGTCTCTTTTTTGTTACAGTTTGATGAATGCATGTTCAGCCGTCTTCTGACACTGGACCTCACCCCGTACCCACTGAACGACGAAAACACCACAGACAGAGAGAAGGACAAATGATGACTAAGTGACGGAAAATGAAGAAGAAAAAGTTCACCGTTCAAGAGAAAACCATTTAAAAATCTCCAAAACACATAAAACTGTTAACTTCAGAAGAGTGACTATAGTTCATCAAAAAATGAAGAGGTTTCAGCTGTTTAAAAAACAAAACTACATTACATTTTGTGTTGAATGTGTTTAAGAGATTGTTCTGTGTTGTAAATCTTAAAAGTGTTTGTGTTATTGTTGAACACAGGTTTGTTTTTGTTCCATGTGGAAATACTTTTAATACATTTTTATCGTTTGCATTTGGGAAGAGTTCTGTCATTCCTCATCAGTAGTTGTGCAAACCGTGCTCTTTGGCCTGTCTCTGTCAGCAGGGTGGGGTTTCAGCAAATCACCAGCCTCTGTTACTCCATTCTCTCTGCTTCTCTCCTCGTCTCCGCAAACTTTTCTTTTCTCAGCAACTCCAATGGCTTCTTACACAGTTGTCATCGTCCCTCTCAAGACCAGTCCTACCAGTTTGGATGCATTGCGTTTCTTCCTATGGGTTAGTTTGTTTAATTTTTATTTATTTTATTGTGTGTTATCTTATTAATGACGTTAGTTTCACCAATTATGGTTTAACTGAACGAGTCGAAGTGCTTCAAATAATACTGAAGTGACCAAAAAGTGACACTGATAACATCAATGATATTGTAATTGTATATTTTAGATAATCAGTGTTTGTCCTTCCAGCATTCAGTATTTCTTTTGAGTCTATTCTCATATCCGCAGACGTCAACTATCACAGTCTTTCACCACATTCCCGTCCAGCACAGAAGGGAATGCTCTAAGTTCACAGCTACTTAACACACACATTGTGATCTATTTTTATTTCCTTTACTCAGCAATCGCGGTCTTTTAAAACACACTAATTAGGTTAAAGAGAATAAAGCACAAATGTTTAATAAATACGTGGTTTATTTTGCAGGTGAAGAAACTGAAGGACTTGGAGCGGGAAAAGGATCTCCTGTGGATGGGATTACAGGCTTTAGAGCAGGTGCGAGAGACGTTATGCTTGAACCTGGAGGAAAAAATGCAAGCACGAGACGCGTCCAGCAAAAAGGAGATGAGAAACGTGAGTCGTGTGTGTGTATTTATGCATTTATGGCTGCTTGTATTTCTAATATTTTCTGTATTTCAGGTGTTTCCAGATTCTCTCCTGTTGTCTCAGATCCACAGAGTGAATAAGACCTTGAGGAAACTGCTGTGTGACTACAGGAATCACACTGATACTGCAATAGAAGGTACTTTGATACACTCCATATTGATGTAAAAGTATTACAGGATTCATTTAGTTCACTCTTTATGTGTCACTTGGCAAAACTGTTGAAGTCAGTGTGTTGAATGCAGTTTGTTTTTGAATCAGGTTCTGAAGGGAAGCAGCCCTCTCCTGTCTGTTCTGAAGACAGTGCTTGTTTTTGATCAACTGTTTTGCTTCTAATGTTTTTTTTTTATTGACTGCTTGAAATGATAATTTTCTGTACAATAAAGGAAACAAATATGCTTGACTGCATTTATTGAATGTTGTATTCAAGAATTCAATGCAGTGAAAAATGACTACAGTTGGAAATCAGGTTCTTTGTGCCATCTATCTGTCTGTCTGTCTGTATATCTATCTATCGTTCTGTATCATTCTGTCACTCATTCTCTGTCTGTATCTATCTATCTATTGTTCTATCTTTCATCTACCTATCTATTGTTCTATCGATCTGTCTGTCTGTCTGTCTGTCTATCGTTCTGTCTATCTATCTATCTCGATCAACTGTTCTATATCATTCTGTCTGTCTGTCTATCTATATTGTTCCATCTATTGTTCGATCGATCTATCTATCTATCTATCTATCTATCTATCTATCTATCTATCTATCTATCTATCTATCTATCTATCTATCTATCTATCTATCTATCTATCTATCTATCTATCTATCTATCTCTGTCTGTCTGTTTGTCATTCTATCTGTCTGTCTGTCTGTCTAGTGTATGTTTGTGTAGGAAAAAGACTACTTGAACATTCCTAGTTTCTCTTTGTTTATTTGCATTATTCTGTAAACTGTAGACATTTATTCTAAGTTTAAAGAAAGTTAAATTAGCTTTTTCTGCCAAAAGTTTGTAAATATTTGACATTTACAGTTTTTCTCAGTGGCTTTGGTGCATTTCTCACAACACTATTTATATTTGCACAACAGTTAATGCATTTCTCAAAACAATTAGTGCAAACTGCAAAACCTAGTGGATAACCTGCAAAAGCGTGTCACTTGCTCAAAATGGAGAGCTCATTCCTCAAAAGCAAGTAATCATGTTAATGAAAGTGTCAGTGCCATCAAGATAAAAAGTCCTGACAGCATTGTTTATGAACAAGATAGTCAAATGGCTTTGTCATGTTTTCATTATGAAAGTTTACTCTACATTTTTTTTCAATGCAAACAAGTCAGATTTTGGTGAGACTTCCTGAAAATGCTTAAGACAGCACTATATACTATTTGCACAGCCATTTGAAAACTATAGTAACGTTAGACATCACTGCATTAGTGAGGTATCTGAGTAAAAGACACTGAATATGTGTGTTTCACATTTTTACTGAATTTGCTCTTTACAATTCTAATTTATTCACAGCATTGTGCAGAAGAATAAATACACCCTTATTTACAACAAACAAAAACTTCCTTTGGGTAGAGCCGTGCACAACTGTAAACAATATTGCAGTACATATTGGAACTGAACCTACAACATACACAGGTCTGTAAATCATTCATGAAATTGCTCAATTTAGAAGACATTTTCAGGAAAAAAAAAGATTTAAAAAGTTTTATAAAATTAGCTTGACAGATTTTGACAACTAGTTCATCATTTTTGTATGTAATGACTCAAGTAATGAAATGAGGACTATTAGTTTTATATGAAATGACTATTCAGCAGACACAAGTTTAGTTAATTTTGACTGACATGACATAAGCAAATGATAATGTTATAAAACAGCAGAGAATATGAAAGCTGCATGTCCAAAAGCATTTGCAATTTATTGGAAGGAATGAGAAACTGCTACTATGATGTGCACAACTGACTAATTGTTTTGATATAAGCATTAACTGTTGTGCAAATGTAAATAGTGTTGTGAGAAATGCACCAAAGCCACTGAGAAAAACTGTAAGCATGATCATATGCTTTTATATATTTCAATAGATACTGGGCAAACAATCTTTTTATTTTTATTTTAACATAAATATAGTAAATTATATGTAATCTGAATGAGACATGATTTATTTGCAAAAATTATTTGAACATTAGAATACATTTTTTGTTCCATTTATTAAGCTAGATAGATAGATAGATAGATAGATAGATAGATAGATAGATAGATAGATAGATAGATAGATAGATAGATAGATAGATAGATATGATCTGGGGGCCCCAATAAATATCTAGAAGCTTCTATAATTTATATGTATCATAATTTCTGTTGTGAGGGTCTAACAAATATAATTTTAACATAATTATTACATCCATGCAAATGATAATTTATTATGTTTAGTTGTACATTCGTTTTAAGAAAACAAATTTAAAATGTAGAGATTGCACTAAGATGCAAAGGTAGAAAAGAAAAGTTAGTGATGTAAGAAAAAGACAGTGAAATAAAAAAGAATAAAGCGTGCATATTATTGTTGGGCCCCCAAATAACTAAATCTGCCCCTGTATTTGATTCAGACAACAAAATGTGATGTCTTGTCTTTGACAGTTTTAGAATCAACAATTTTTTAGATGACCTCATGGTGCGTGTGTAGTTCCACATTTCTGAATTATAATATAGTTTAATGTTAAGTAAATTAGTACTTTTTTTGTTAAAACTTTATCAGCCACCATGTTTAAAAATACAAAACGTTAAATCCTGTGGATTTACTAGCAAATCTTTCTTAACTTAAACAGTAAAGCTATCAAATCGAATTATTCTAAGTTTAATGTTTATACATTTATATTTTTTCAGTGCGAAAGTAAACGTTATTTTATAACGTGCTATATATGGCACGACTTTTATTTTGAAGAATTGTTTTATTGTCTTCTTCCTGGCGCTGAGTTTAAGCGTCGGTTACAGATGAAAGATGAAAGCACGCGCGTAAAAAAATGAAACCAAACTAATTTTATAATGATGTTACGGAGAGTCAGCAGCTCGAGCAGCGGGAAGAGCAGTAGTAAACCCCGGAGGAGCAGCTCTGTGGGCTTCGATGAGTTTGGCTTCGCTTTCAGCAAGAAAAGAGACAAGAAACTCCAGCAAAGATGCCATGACTACAGGTGGATGCGTGACTTAAAACATATAACTTACTATTATGTTCAAGCTAATGTTAATAATACGTTCTGGGTAATAACTAGCACTTAAATGTTTTCGTTCACTTTTAAGACGAGGCAAGTTATATTATTATGTTCATGCTAATGTTTGTAATAAGTCAGTGGTTATTAATTAGCACTTAATGGTTTGTGTGTTCACTTTTTAGACGAGACAGCTTCATATATTAAATGTGTCCATGCTATTAATGTTAGTAATCAACACGTAACGCTAATTGTTTGTTCACTTTTAAGACGACAATATGGCATAATATAACGTTAGTGTTTTCAAACTATTCAGAGAAAATTTGGACTTGTTTTTTCTTAGTTTTTTTAGTCGAATGGAAAGAAAACATCCAAATATATATTTTTGAGTGTTGATTTTATGGCCTTTTTATCAATATGTCTGTAATTTCAATTAAAATGCTTTAATATTTTCCTTATATTTATCTCCTTCGCTGAGTTAGCCATTTTTTGTTATTCATTTTAATTATTTATTTATTGTTTGTTATTTATTTTATTATCAAACCCCCAAAATGTCAATATTGCAACAGAAACCAAACATATACTTGTGGAATGCCCTATTTCTAATGTTATCAGACACAGGGTATCTGTGGGGTCTTAAAATGTCTTCAATTTCAAAAACAAAATTTTAGGCCTTAAAATGTCTTAAATTCTTTGAGATATTGTCTTGTATGTCTTAAATAATTTTAAACAGGTCTTACTTTTGCTTTGTCGAAGTTAAGCTACCCTATCGGGCCAACATCCATCCAATCACTAACAATCCATCTTAATAAAATCAGGGAAAGAAAACTAAAAACAATTACACAGTTCCTCATGATAATAACAGAGCAAATTATCCCTTTATGTTATCTTCCATTTATGCAAAACCTATTTACAGAAGGAGGAATAGACATAATATTTATAATTAGACATGAAACCTAAGGTTTTATAACAGAAATGCATTAGGTTGAATAGGAGTTATACCAAAGTCCCTTTAAGCTAATTTAAGTCTATTCTATAGTCTTTGGTTATCAATACTCAATCAATTTGGACCAAAAGCCAACAAATATATATTTTTGATTATTTATGTAATTGCCTCCACAATAAATATACTTTTAACAATGTTAAGCTTGTCATTTAAAAAAAAAGAAAATAAATAATATGTTGAAAAAAGTGTATACAACTAGATTTTTCTTGTTTTAACACATTAAAGCATGTCGCTAAGAAATAACTACATTTTATTTATTTTTTTTTGTGGCAAGCAAAAAAAAAATCCATTGGCCCAACCGGGCCATTAGAAATAATCGTTAGTGTTTAGCCATCTATAAGGCTAAAATTTCATTCATAGTGGCTAGGGATGGGCGATATGGCCTAAAATCCATATTGCGATATACATTGCAGCCTCTTGCGATAACGATATATATTGCGATATATAAATTATAATAGAACCATTTCAGAACAGGTTACAGAGACCCTTAGGAAAGCCAAACTGCTATTTTATTTAGGAAATAAAGAAACGTTGCATGTCATTTTGAGAACATTTATTGTGCAAAAGCAAAACTGTAATTAAACAACACAATGTTGCAGATAAATAAACTAAATGTAGTGCCTTTCAGAAAGAAAGACTTTTCTTTTAAATCCTTGGTTCCTAAATGCCAAGTTACAGAGAACAAAAAAAACTGGTGTCTTTTTAGTTAAGGAACTTACACTGTACTGAAATTACTTTTTAGTATTAAATTAGTCAAATAAAATTGTGTATTGCAGATACTTTAAATAAAAACATATTTCTAACCTGCAGCCTAAGGTAACACAATTGATTTTAAACATTTTGTTCTCCTAATGAAATTAAAACTGGTGTCTTGATCTGCTCTTTCTCTCTCTCTCCCTCTCTCTCTCTGTCTGCTGTGTTGGTGCTGCAGAGATTGAGACGCACCAGATAAAGTTTGCTTATAAAGTAATGCAAAAATGAATACAATTAATATCGAAAGCGAAAGCAGATTCTTGGACATGTCCGGGGAAAATGTATTGTCACCCCAAATAATGAGCTGGATCAGTCTATTTAGTCTTCGCGCTCTTCTGTATCCAGCGCGTCTCTGTGGGTCTGCATGCAGAGCATGTGAGTCTGTGGCAGAGTGTTCTCAGTTTCTCGCGAACACAGAACCGGGCCGCCCCAATAATATATCGGCCGCCCAGGTAAAATCTGTGTGGGAATCTGTGTGACAAGCCACGACATGCCATGCATGAGGCTCGCAAGTTGTGCGACACGTCGCCATTCGGTGCCATGCGTTGCTTAGTGCTGTTGTTGAGAGCTCAGCATGTGCTACAGTCACAATAGATTTCCAACGTAATACACCATAAGTTAGTGTGAAGAGCATGTTGTTTTACAGTGGCCGACTGAATTAAGTTATCAATCGAGCTTATTATTTTTTGTCGCAAATGCGAGCGAAATGGTCGCACTGTTGTTTATTCAAGATGATGCGTTGCAGCCGGCTGCAGGTCGTTGCTCTTAATTTCGCGGGTAGATTGCGTCATCAAACATGCATTATCGCGATAGTGCAATAGAATTAGAATCTCTATCGTAGGCCAATTTTGTATCGTTTATATCACATATCGTTTATATCGCCCATTACTAAGTGGCCTTAAAGTTCTAAATTTGACTTGAGGAAATCTGTAGAAACCCTACAGACAACAGTTTTTATCTGGAGAGACTTTAAATGAATTTTTTAAAAATGTGAATCCTTCTAAAATTGTACAATTTTTATCAAAAGTACACCTTAAAAAAACTATTTTAGATTTTTATGTTGTATATAATAATTATTATTATTATTATTATTATGCATTTTATCTTGTGTATAATTTATTGCTGTTAATGACTTTTAATTGTTTGAATATAATTATAGAAAAGTGTTTATAAAATGTGGTAAACTTGATCTTTTTTTGCCATGACATAGCCAGTAAAGCTGATATGGCAATGAACTCAAAATCCTCTCTCTCTTTTTATTGTTATTATTATAATAATCCACTATTCGTATTATTCATTTTAGTCACACTTACAGTATATGCAGCAAACCTTACAGTTTTATTCATGGACTGAACGTTTTTCATATGTTCATACATCATTTTTTTTATTATGTGCTTCATTTTATTCTACAAAATACCATGAATATGTTTTTTCTGATTTGCAAAGCATTTTCTGAATTATAGAGTGATAAAAAGAGTTTCCCAACATAGGCAAGGCAAGTTTATTTATATAGCACATTTCATACACAATAATAATTCAAAGTGCTTTACATAAACAGGAATAAAGGGGACAAGTATAAGAAAATACAAACAACAAATAATAAAATGATTAAAAACAGATTCAAACATGTTTAAACAGGTTTTGAAAGAATGAAAAAGAAAAGAAAGGCATAATAGTGCGATCTGTGGGACGCAGCACAGTGCTCATTCAGTAAAGGCACAGCTAAACAGATGTGTTTTCAGTCTTGATTTGAATGTAGCTAATGTTGGAGCACATCATATAATTTCTGGAAGCTAATTCCAGCAGCGAGGGGCGTAGTAGCTGAAGGCGGATTCAGCCTGCTTTGACTGAACTTTTGGAATTTTTAATTTATTTGGTTCTAATGATCTGAGTGATTTGTTTGTATTCAGTGAGCATATCTGTAATGTATTGAGGTCCTAGACCATTTAGTGATTTATAGCCCAGTAATAATACTTCAAAATCTATTCTGAATGTAACTGGGAGCCAGTGTAAAGACCTGAGGACAGGTGTCCTGGCTGCAGCATTCTGGATGAGCTGCAACTGTCTGACAGTCTTTTTGGGAAGGCCAGTGAGGAGTCCAAAAGCATGAACAAGTTTCTTTAAGTCCTTACTGGAAACAAAGCATCTAATTCTTGCAATGTTTTTGAGATGATAGTATGCTGATTTACTTGTTGCGTTGACTATTTGACTACTTGTTGAGATGACTATTGAAATTCAGATCTGACTCTAGAATCACACCAAGATTCGTGACCTTATTTTTGTTGTTGTTTGACCCCTAGAGCCAAGGTACACATTCACCCTTTAGAACAGAGGTGAGGCCATATGTGGCCCACTAAACTCTTTCATCCGGCCCGTGAGGGAGTTTTTAAAATGCTGCTTCTGAGTAACAGTTTCAGAATTAGTAAATTAATGACGCGATACAAGTGAACGCCATTTGATGGCAGTATTACGTGCGGTACAGTTAGTGCAACCAGTAGAATTAGAACACACTCTCGGATATTAAAATCCACTCGACTGTTAATGACTTAAAATGAGTCAGCCCAAAAAAAGAAAAACTGACTCTGATTGTCGTGTGTTTAAGGAAGAATGGACAACAAAATACTTCTTCACCAATATCAGAGAGAAAGCGGTATGTCTAATATGCCAAGAAAGTATTGCTGTTTTTAAAGACTACAACCCAAGTCGGCATTTTTCTAGCAAACATTACAATTATTTTTAATGTGTTAATATGAGATTCTTTTCTATTCTCCACTGTAAAAATTATTACATTATTATTATTATTATTATTATATTTTATAAGGGATTATTTTATTGTTTTATGATGATTGAAAAGTAAATATAAATAGCAGTGCAAATTAATTTGACTTGTAACTATGACTCAATAATAACTATTTAAAAAATGTGTGTTAATGTGAAACGTTTCTGTCCGATACTACATGTTCCATGCATACTGCCACTATAAATAAAAGTTATTTTTGAAGGATTTGACATGTGGCCCTTCACTTGGTTTGCAAAACTTGATGTGGCCCTCGGGTCTAAAAAGTTTGCCCACCACTGCTTTAGAACCTCATCTCTGTTCCCAAATGCAATGACTTCAGTTTTCTCTTTGTTTAACTGAAGAATGAACATACCCTATTGTAAAAACCTTTAACTCTGATATGCCAAAAAATATAAATGTATAAATAAATAAAATGTATAATTAAATATGACATCTACCCTATGCAGGGTCTTGCCTTGAAATATTGTTTTCTGGTTCAAGCAGTTCAAAATTCAATTAATTTTTAAACATGAAATATAATTTGAATTAAAAATGAATTAAAACATTTTAAATCTGTGTTTTGGTCAGTTATCCTCAGCCTAATCCAGTTAAAGTGAAGGAGCTGTGTGAGTTTCTCAGTTACTGGAATGGATCCAGTTTCATTTGCAGAAGTCAGGTGAGCATGTCTCTGAGTATTGCTCATTTGAAATGATTTCCAAAATTTAATACGTATTTATTGAATGTTTCCCCCTTTCAATATCAGATCGAGAGGTTTATTCGAATTGGTATTCCTCCAGCAATACGTGGTCGAGTTTGGAGATGCCTGCTAAATATCGACAGTCTCCGAGCTGCCAGTTGTTTTAATTATGAGGTGCAAATCCATTGAAAAATGTATTTTTTTTTTTTTTTTAATTATTACCCAAACTCGAAATATGATCAGTTTTTTACCCGAACTGTCACTTACGGTTTGTTTCAGGATTGTCAGGCTGAGATCCGCAGACCTCTGGTTGATCTTGGAGTCAGTGAATACAGTATCATCTCTTCTATCGACTCTTTAGTGGACACAGAGAATGAGATCAGCAGCGGACAAGCATCGTCTCTCCAAGTCGCTGACCTGACGCTCTTCAAACAGATCGCCCTTGATCTACGTGAGTTGTGCAATTGGATGACCAATGAAATTGCAGGAAATTTTACTCTTGTATTTATTTTATTTAACTTTTTTTTCATCTTAATTTCAATATAATTATTTTAATTAATAATAAAGGCAAAATGTCTTAAAGGCAAAAAAGCTACACAAAAAGCTACACAAAAAGCAAAAAAGATATATGAAAATACATGTGTGTGTGTGTGGATAGATAGATAGATAGATAGATAGATAGATAGATAGATAGATAGATAGATAGATAGATAGATAGATAGATAGATAGATAGATAGATAGATAGATAGATAGATAGATAGATAGATATGAATATGATGCAGAAATATACATAATTATTTAATTTCAGTCTTTAAGTTTCAGCTATTTGTTGCCTAGGAAACATTTATTTTAAATTAGTTGCATGTACTTAAACAACTAATTATAGAAACTGTAAATTATATTTAATTTTTTGTTTAAGCTATGCATAAATAGTTCTAATTCTAATAAATAACACCAATTCCTACAACAACAGTATTATTCAAATTTAAATCAAAATTAGGTATAAAAACTGATTAAAAAATACAAACTAGCAATTTTACAAAGATATTCAATCAACACTTGTATGCATGCATATTGTAGTTAGATTTGTATGTGTGGAACATTTTGTCAAATAATTTATGAAATGTTTAGAATTAATGTGTAGATTTTTATTTTTAAACTTTTTTTTTTTGACTGCTAAACTTGCTCACTCCCTTCAATTTAAATGAAAGCATAGAAAATTTCCTGTGGCTTTCAGGAGAAAGCTGTAGTTTGGCACAGATTCGAGGGTCAATATCCTGCCAACCACACGGGGGCGCTGCCTGAACACTTTTTCCCTTTACTGCATATTTACACCTATGATTTACACACATATATCAAACTGATTGTTTACTACAAATCATTGTCCATGACATCGCTGACACACTTTGGGCTACAAACACCAGAAATATTTCAATAAAGGCAACTTTATATTCTTAAATGAATTATTCACCCCAAAATTAACATTTAATCATCATATTCTGAAATATAATTGGGTAAACTGGCAGTGGGCGGAGTTACAAAGACCAAAACAAAGACCGACTTTCTGACAACGCATATGTTCAACAGAGAAAATCCGACTTTAGCATTGTTTTTTTAGATAAACAAGTATGTTCACTTAGCATGTTTCTTAAATATCTGCAACGATATTATTGTGCTTTTATGCTTTCGAAGAGTGAAAAAAAAAGTAGGTACAGCGCCGATGTTTTATTTCTATCACTTTAGCATTGTATATAGAGTCAGTTATTTAAAATTTCACATTTGCTCATATAGAAAGGTCTTTTCCAACACATCGAACTCTGATGGGAGACCGTCCAGAAGCCATTGAGGGCCAGGCCAAGCTTTTCAGAGTTCTTTCTGCCTTTGCCAGATATAATCCTCTGATTGGATACGTACAAGGTAATGAACGGTCTGTACTTCTCCAAATGAGGTCACTGGCATTACTCAAATCTTCTTGAACTTTGCAAGTGTTCTCTTGTGGCGTATTTGAGTTCACTGCATACTGATTATTCAGTCTCAAGAGGGCAGTCAAGTTCCGTCTAGCTACTATTGCATGACATGGTCATAATATTGTTTGCCTTTTTTTCTAAGGAGCTAATTTTGTTAGTTTGTCCTTGACATTCAGGCCATAATGAGACTGTGTGATGCCTTAAGGATTGTTCTTTTTGCTCAGGGATGTCCTATATAGCTGCTGTGCTCCTGATGATCTTGTCAGAAGAAGAGGCTTTCTGGGCTCTGGTTGCTCTGTTAGAGAAGCCCAAATATCTCTCAGAGCTCTTTGATTCATCCATGAAAAAGTGAGAGCTTCAGCTGTACATAAAAAATGTCAAATAACACAATATTTATTCTATACTTTGTGCAAGCATCAGTTGAGGAATCTGCTAAAGTTAGTAATTGTATATAGGACAAATATTTGATTCATAATATATTAGTAATTTATTACTTGAATTAGTCTTGTTTTCATTTAATATAGCTAGTTTAACTTTGTCTCTTTATTAATTTGTTTTATTTCAGGATTCAGCATCAAGCGTTGGTTTTTCACCAACTCCTGAAGCACAGGAAACCTCTGCTCTTCCAGCACTTGGTGAGAATTATGAACTACATTAGTATTTGCTTTAAGAATGCTTTAAGTACTTGCATATTTGTTTATAAAAAAATAAACAAAACTAAAGCAAAAACTTAATCAAATATTGTTTGATAACGAAATGTCCTTTTTACTCATATTATGTAGATGCAGTATTTGTACAATATATTGTGTGCATATCGGTGCATATATATATATATATATATCTCGTCAATTTAGAACTATAAGGTTCTATCTGACATTTTTGTCAAAATTAAATTATTGACATATTCTTATTAAATGACAACTTGTTTACATTATGGGATTTTTTTTTATAAATTGTTTACATTTTAAGACGTTTTATTTAAAAAAAACAAATGTTACACACATACTGTTTGCTATGGAATGCTAAAAATTGAAGCTCAATATCTCAAAATCATTCAGAACGCAGATAGAACCTTATAATTCCAAGGTGACGATATGCGTGTATATATATATATAATGCTAATTTTTTTTTTACACACACACACACACACACACACACACACACACACACACACACACACACACACACACACACACACACACACACACAGACAGACAGACAGACAGACACACACACACACACGTATGTATGTACGCTTACCTGCCACTTTATTAAGTACATCTGTCCAACTGCTCGTTAACACAAATTTCTAACCAGTAAATCACATGGCATCAACTCAATGCATTTGGGCATGTAGACATGGTCAAGATGTTCTGCTGCAGTTCAAGCTGAGCATCAGAACAGGGAAGAAAGATGCTTTATGGGACTTTGAACGTGGCATGGTTGTCAGTGCCAGACGGGCAGGTCTGAATATTTCAGAACTGCTGATCTACTGGGATTTTCATGCACAGCCATCTTTAGGGTTTACAGAGAATGGTTCGAAAAAGAGAAAATATCCAGTGAGCGGCAGTTCTGTGAGCACAAATGCCTTGTTGTTGCCAGTGATCAGAGGAGAATGGCCAGACTGGTTCGAGCTAATAGAAAGGCAACAGTAACTCAAATAACTACTCGTTACAACCGGGGTATGCAGAAGAGAATCTGAACGCACAACATGTTGAACTTTGAGGTGGATGGGCTACAGCAGCAGAAGACCACACCGGGTGCCACTCCTGTCAGCTAAGAACAGGAAACTGAGGCTACAATTCGCATAGGCTCACCAAAATTGGACAAAAGAAGATTGGGAAAAACTATTTCTGCTGCGAAATTCGGATGGTTGGGTCAGAATTTGGCATCAACAACATGAAAGCATGGATTCATCCTGCCTTGTATCAACCGTTCAGGTTGGTGCTGGTAGTGGTGGTGTGGGGGATATTTTTTTGGTACACTTTAGGCCCATTAGAACCAGTTGAGCATCGTGTCAACGCCACAGCCTACCTGAGTATTGTTGCTGACCATGTCCATCCTTTTATGACCACAGTGTACCCATCTTCTGATGGCTACTTCTAGCAGGATAACGTGCCATGTCATAAAGCGCAAATCATCTCAGACTGGTTTCTTGAACATGACAATGAGTTCACTCTACTCAAATGGCCACCACAGTCACCAGAGCTCAATCCAATAGAGCACCTTTGGGATGTGATGGAACGGGAGATTCGCATCATGATTGTGCAGCCAACAAATCTGCAGCAACTGCGTGATGCAATCATGTCAATATGGACCAAAAGCTCTGAGGAATATTTCCAGTACCTTGTTTAATCTGTGCCATGAAGGATTCAGGCAGTTCCGAAGGCAAATGTGGGCCCAACCCATTACTAGTAAGGTGTACCTAATAAAGTGGCCGATGAGTGTATACATTTACACAGTCATAAATACATAATAAATCTTAATTACACTGTGATTATACTTGTATCTGTGATTATAAATAATATTTCTGGCCCACATCTCAATCAGGACCAGCATCCCAACACACTTTCATAGCAATAGAATTTTATTTTTTCTTTGTTTCTAAAACCCTGATCTTAAACCAAGGTCTCAACTCTCATAAAAAAAATGTCTGAAAATAAAAAATGAGTACCTGCTACATAACACACTGTACTTTAATAGTCACAGCCCTCTAGTGTTTGTATAGATCACTGTGTTTCTCCTGAGATGCATTTCACATTTAACGTCCCTCATAGATTTGTCATTGTGTCATAAATACCTCCTCCTGAGGGCTTTCAAATGAGCTCCTCTGTTTTTTTTAGTGGTGTCTGTCTGCCTCCTCGGAGCATTTGTGCTGTTTGGTGAACTCTTATGGGATTTTCTTCTTGCAGTGTGTTGAGTCAGCGCAGCTGTCCAAAAGCTGAGCTATTAGACTGCAGAACAGGAGAAAAGATGATGCTGCTAACTCAAACTGGGCAAAGTGCAACGACTTAGCGGAATACATCATTATCTTTAAAAAATCTGTTATTAAGGCCTTTTATACTTTTTTATACTTTTACTTTTTTATACTTCAAACGATATCGAAGAAATAACTGAAATGTCATAATTTCTAACAAATTCAGGCTGAAACAAAGTTCTTTTTGCGCTTGTTTTGGCCCCTAAACACCATTGAGCTACTATTGGTCCTTGGCAATTAACCCCTATTTGTTTCTTATTACAACAGGAGAGCAACATCCAAAAGAGCATTACTAGCCATTTGAATGCACTGGAGAGTCAAGTAGCAAGAGCTGGAACAGATGCATACACATTTGTACACACAGTTACGGAAAGATTTTAAGGAGTCTGAGGGGGTCACACACTTGGCGAAAAGCCCACATTGTCATGCCACACCTTTTCTATGGGCTTGCAGACACCGGTGGCACGATTCTGTGTCTGACCGTGGCAAATAGAAAACAATGCAAAGATGTGACACTGCAGTGCCACTTCTCATGTAGATGGTTGTTTGACAGATGTTTATGAAACTCTTCTCTCTCTCATTTGCCATCGTTGTTGTGTTTAATGGTACTTCCAAGCAGCATGACCTCTATGAGCAAGACACATTTACAACCCAGCCTACTGCATATATGCATCACTCAGCCTTTTCTAACTTCTTTTTTCCTTCAAGCGGTGAATGGAAAAGAACTTTGTTTTGAAGGGGCCTTAAACTCACACTTGTGTTGTTACAAACTTTTATTCGTTGATGTGACAAAGTCCTCTCTTTTCTGTTGCCCATTGGTCAGTGATATATATATATATATATATATATATATATATATATATATATATATATATATATATATATATATATATATATATATATATATATACACAGGGCTTAACATTAACTTTTTTTGATCACCAGCCACTGTGGCTAGTAGTTTTCAAACATTACTAGCCACTCGCCATTTTCACTAGCCACACTAGTATTGTTGGGAAAATATATTTTATACACATAAATATGACTTACTTGATTTAACTATGACTAAATTACTTGATTTAGATTTTGCGTTACCCTACATGCCTCATTCATTTCACTTTTTGTGTGTCGTGTATGAGCTTGCTAAATGTTCATGAGCTAATGGGTCATGGTTTCATAGTATTACAATTAGTTTTTCTTTCACATAATTTTCAGAGCTCAAAATGAAGGATATACCAAAATTATCTCTGACCACACTAAACATAATCAATTAATTATTTCTTCGCCACAAATTTTAAATGTGTCAAAACAAGCAAAATATAGCTGTTTACTATACTTTTTATTTAACAAAACATATGCACAGTAATCTGTCCTGGCTAAAGGTCCCAGATCACCAGTTAACTACACATAAATAGGGAGTAATCTCCCATTAAAGCAATGTTATTGTAAAAAATGATAATTAAACCACATTACGCAAAAGAAAGCAGGTAAAAAAACATACCGTGTGATAATGAAAGGATGATAACGCACACAGTTAACGTTAGACCCATACAAAAAAAATATGTTCTATAATGGTGAAAGCGAAAGCAACCGATGCTGCTTACAAAAATACAAATCTGGAGCTCTTGAAAGCAGCAAGACTGTGGGTGCATGTTCATCACTTTTTGTCTAGTCTATTTGAAAGAGAACCGATCACATCAGCTGTGTTTCTAGACACGTTTTAAACAGTCGCTCGCATCACCTCAGCTGTTAGCGCGAGTGATCATCCTCTCATTCGGTATTCATCTGCTTTTTTATTGCTCACGTGAAAGCAATTATTTTTTCAGGCGTGTTGCTTCTCAATTCTAAGATCGCCTTTGCATGCATATTGGACCATCCTTATTGTCGAACCCTGCTTTTATGAATTATTATCCGGGAAAATTATTTTCAACCAGCCAAGGTGGCTAGTGGAAGTGTCTGTCTTACCCACCTCCACTGAAATCTACCCGCATTTGGCGGGTGTTAATGTAAAGCCCTGTGTGTGTATATATATATATATATATATATATATATATATATATATATATATATATATATATATATATATATATATATATATATATATATATATATATATATACATTTTGTTTAATCTAGATTAATCTCACTGTAATCTTGGAATTAATCTAGATTACAATGGATCAATTGAATTCTGCCAAAGGCATTCAGAATATGTGTGCTACCCAAATAATGACTAAAAGTAAGTGTTTGAGAACGGGTTTTTCAAGCCAGGTGACGCATTAGACCAGGGGCTCATCTCCTGTTTCCAAAATGCATCACAGACTGCTTGAGAAACTGTTCTACTTTGATAATTGGTGATGAAAATAAATTATGTTCAATAAGATGTACTTGTGTTTACTGTTCATTCAGTTAAACATAAATTTTGAACTGTAGCCCTACATAAGCTCAACAGCGAATCATTTTATTTTTTATTTTTTGATTGCCTTAATCCGACTAAAGTCATAACTGAACTAAACAGATATGGATTAAAACGTGGAGTATGCATTTATTAGTGGCATTATTAAAGTGAACACCGCAATCAAACTATTACCGTCATGTAGGACTTTTCGCCATAATTTTCGACAAGATCCACACACGCGGCTGTCAGTAAAGGACCACACACTCACATCGCGAAATGTGGAAGTTTTTTCTTTCCATTTGGCGTGAGCTATTAAATTCCATAACACTCTCACCAGTCCTTACTCCTTATTTGCATCTAATACCCCAGTTTGTCACGGGGGGCATGAATGAAATGTTTATGAGTGAAAGTGGAACTGCCAAACTGCAGTTAAAGTCACCCAAAATTACAGGAAACTCTTACATGAAAGCACTTTACGTAAACACCTTAATTATATCATTGTCTATTAAGGCAAATAGATAATTTTTATTTTTTTCCCAGTTAGCCTATCTGTAAGCCCTGACCTCTCTCTTTTTGTTACTGTTTGACAAACAGACAGAGTTTCTAATTGTATTACGATGACAGCGTCAGTGTGAAAACCAGGGGTTTTGCTAGACGTAAAGCTCTACTGGGACACAGGCCCTCCCCATTAAAAATATATAATAAATATACAAAATTTTCTACTAAATAAATAAACAAATACATTATTGTTATTATTATACAGTTATTCTAAATAAACCACTAGAAATCCAATCATAAATGTAACTGGAACCAATAAGACCTATGATAAGGTTTTCTGAGAAATCTTTTGCATTTAATTGTTAAATTTCATCAGACAATGCTGCTGAATATAAAGCTCTCTTTTTTGCTTCATACAAAAAATGTCACACTACAGGAGCCAGTAATTGTTAGCCAAATAAAAAATCGTATTATTAGGAAACTTTAGTTTCATCCGGTGCTTGCATTTTGTAAATGCAAAACTCGCTGCATAATGACGTGACACTTCTGCATGAAAGGCTGCCCTGCGCATTGATATTCACACAGACACGGGCAGACATGGTTTTCTGCATGCATCAGTTTGCTTTTTGATTTAACTTGCATACATCATATTCACAAGTGTTGACTTGGTTATTGCATAGAGAAAAATATCTTTATTCTCGGACTGTCACTGTTAAATTATACACTAAAGTAAATTATAGCTTTTACTGGGGAACAGCAAGTTTTTACTGGGACACGTGGCCCAATAAATGGATCTAGCAATGCCACTGGTGAAAACCTTTGTTTTTGATGCATTTCGAAAGATTTTTTTGATCTATTTTGGACACCATCTCTGAGGATCGTTCAATATATGAAAGATTTTAAAGTAAATGAAATAAACGTAAATGAAGAAAGTGATCACCATGATTGAAATTCAAATTCTATATTGTTTTCAGTTTGTACTGGCAAACATGTTATTAAAACCTTCTTATACCGACGGTTATATCCTTACACACAGGGGCATAAATTGGTCATTTTAAAGTTGAATTTTAGCTTTAATTAACTAACCCAGTCAAAAAAAGCATGTTTCTATAATGAAGCTCAATTTACAGTAGGACACTTTTGACTTTTGATTAAGTTTTGGATTGTGCCATCGGTGACAATTACTCAAGTGCTCATAAATCTAATGCAGCATATTTGGATATGTGTGCATGCTTTATTGCAATTTTATTTATTCGGTTACTGTTTAGTGTATGTATATTTTTTATTAATTTGGATTATTGGATTAATTTGATGTTTTATTTAATAAAATGTTTAATAAAAATAACATTTTTCATGTATCAAATATGACCCTTTTTTAAAGACAAACCTGGGTTTCAGACATTGACAGCAGTGTGTTGTTGTTTAGGAGGCTCTCGGGGTGTCTTGTGTGCATTTCATCATGCAGTGGTTTCTCACTCTTTTCACCTCTCTGCCGTGCTGGGACTCAGTGTTGGCCATCTGGGATCTTATAATGCTGCACGGTATTAACCCCCTTTTCTTGTTTGTGCTACTAAAATATAATCTCAAGTGTCTCGCTGTCATATTTTCTTATCAAAGTGTGCAATTTCAATGCCGTTAAAAAGAATAGCAAATTGTTTCCAAACAGGTTTCCTAAACGCAATCTGGTTAATTCTTGGTGCTTTTTTGCAGGATTACAGGCTGTATTTCGCACCGGGCTCACCATCATTCTGCTTCTGGAGTCTCGTATTATGAATATGACTGAGGAGGCCACTGTTTTGCCTCTTCTGCTGCGAGTGCCTATAGACATGTGAGTGCCCTGATATTAAATGATCATTTTCATGTTAATGAGCTATAACTAATAAATGTTCAGTGTAAAACATTTGTTTTTAAGTAAACAATAAAAAATCTAAAATCATTAATTTAAAATGTTACAAGTGAATATTGGCATCACAAAATTATCAGCTAAAATATGTCCGTTTTGAGGTTTGCTTAAGATTACATAACATTTGGTAGTTTTTTTTTTTTTTTTTTTTTTGATTTAAAGGCGTTAATAGATATGGATTTCAATAAATTATCAATGATTGTTTATTTATTTATTATTTATTAATCCATCATTCAACATGTACATGCACAGAATTTTGACAATTTTGTATCTCCACTGACTTTTACTGTACAATTTGATGGATTAAGATAATAAATAAATAAAAACATCCATTTAGTAGTTTCAATAAATAATTAGCTTTTATGTTTACTTCCTACATGTGCTATAGCAAAAAAATTAAAGCCCCCCTATTATGCATTTAAAAAGAGTCATGTTTTGGTTTTTGGGGGTCTGAAATGCATGCAAGGTCAAAAAACTATTTCATTGTCCCAGCAATAATCCCAGCGACTCCCATATGATTCATTCAGCGATTAATTTGTTCCCAAACCCCTCTTTAGCGCGATGCTAATCTGCGCTGATTGGTCCGATGACCCAGTCTGTTGTGATTGATTGACTGCATTCAGCACGAGACAGAGAGAAATGTCCACCACATCTAATCAACAATTTTGAAGTAGTCGCAGAGTGTGAGCCCAATGCTGGAATGCATTAAAGCAATGCAGTTTAACACCAGCATATTCCTCTATTCTTAACCATAAGTAAAAACAACGACACGCATTCAGTATTAATCCACACAGTGGTAAAAGCTGAACTATTTTGAAACTTGACCGCCGCATGTGTAGGAACAGCTGACAGTGGCAACACGAGCACACAAACGCATTTAAATCCGTAAACAAAGTGGCATGCGTCACATTTTCAACGTGGCTTTAGATGCAATATGAGAACATAAAGAGTTAACCAGATACAGTACAAGCGGTTACAAGTAACAAAACACAATTAAAAACATAATTTGCAAGCAAAAGAGAAAACAAGTAGGCAATCATTTTAATTGCACTTACTTACACTTGTGAAATGGAGGAACTGATCCATGAACTGTGTACTGTGAAGTTCCTGTCAAGCTCTGCAAAGTCCTATATAGCCTTTTCTGATCCTTCCTGTAACAAACGGCCGATAAATCCCCCGTTGTAAGTGTGTAGATTGCTGAAGCACTCATCAGAAAAATGACTGGAACACAGCACAGGCTGGGGCTATAATACTGAGGTATTTTTGCAAAAATAAACTTCAAACACTGACTCTTCACAGCCTCATCTTCGGGTAGGGAAAATAACTAACTTTCCCTCACACTTCAGAGCACAGCTTCTTCGTGACATGATTCAGCTGGGATCTGTTACAGTGTCTTTCTTCTGTTCTTACTACAGTGTTTGTGGACGGGGGTTTCAATTTTCCTAGGTCTGTGCGTGCAGCAAGTGGGAGTGGCTTGAGTTGTGTATCGACGTCACGCCGGCATGGCTAAAGACTCGTTACCGTGAAGTTTCATTCGAACCACTATAAGCCGACTTAACCCACAATAGGGGCTCTTTAAGAGACCACTTAAAATGTAGGTATGGGTTCAAGTAAAATGCTGCAGTTTTTTTTTAACGGTCTGATATAATTTCTTCCAAATTTCTTGTCATTTGAGCAGTATGATGTTCAGAAAATAATGGCTGATCGGAATAGCAGTTCAGTATATGTTTGGTAAATGTTGTAATTGATTGAAAATCAGAATTATTCTACCAAAAATTGATTTCGTAAAGTATTGAACTCTTCTGAAATTAAAACATTGGTATTGTTGCCTAAAAGTGTATCTAAACGTCTGAAAAAAATTAAATATAAAAACTTAACTTTAATATATATAAAAAAAATATTTTGTATTTTTTATTTTTATTTTATTTTTTATTTTTACACGATTTTATTAGTTTAGACAAGTTAAACTAGAGTCTTGCATGCTTAAAGATGGAATGAAACATTATAATGTGCAGTATAAAAAGAAATTTGCTAAACTTGTTAATTTACATAGAACTTATCTGAGAAAACATTAATGCTTTTATGTCGACAGACTTCAAACATAAATGTATAGGATTTGATAGCAGATATGTTTATGTGCTGATGTAACAGTTGCTATGGTGACGTGCCCATGAGTTCCACTTGAATTACTCAAGCTAAACTCAGACATATAAAGCCAGGGTATATTGTCAAGTTGTTAAATAGTTTCTAAGGCCGCTGTATATACAATACTCTGTGTAAAGGATCCTTTGACTGAATGCAAACCAGATTACTTTTATACACGTGTGCACAAATAACACTCGTGTTTGCGAATGGTTTTCGGTTCACATTCAAAATCGATATTTGTTGTGGCTTGGCGAGAAACGCTTCTGCCCATGCGCTTTGTCAGCCACTTTACAGGATTATAAGGGCAAACGAAGCCATTTGCCGGTTTCAAAGGGGATATTTGGCATTGACATGCAGATGGCAGTCAGCACAAAGCTCCTACACATCAGGGAACAGGTTCACGTTGCTTGCCTGGCACCACGGCACTGCCGACAAGGTCAAGCCTAAATGCCCCGCTCTGATTCACAGTATCAGGGTTTTGCTGGGCAGAGAAATGAGCCGTCTGAGAACCAAGCACTCGCCTTAAGAGGCCAAAGAGGGAAGCAGAAGGAAACAAAGAGGGGAAAAGAAGAACAAATGAGTAGTTTGGCCTGAACTCTTAAAATGAATTCAAGAATACAACCTAACATGGTTTATAATAGTCTTTGATGGGATTGTTCACCCCAAAATTCAAATTCTGCCATCATTTACTGACTTGTTCCAAAACTTGAGTTTCTTTCTTCAGTTGAACACATTACAGGAATATTGTAGAATTTTGAAAAAAACACCCACTGACTGATTTTGACATTGACATTTTTCAAAGTCTTGGTTTGTTTAACAGAAGAAAAAAATTTATAAATGTTTAGAACCACAGGAGTTTGAGGACATTTTAATTTTTGGGTGAACTATCCCTTTAAGTTTCTGAAACCCGTCATAGGCCCTAATCACACCAAGTGCATTCTTTTGCATAGAGAGGTGGTGTTTTAAATGGTTTTCTATTGCCAGCTAGTGTTTTGCAACTCTCCTCAACGTCATACACTCAAACACCAAGAGCATTGGTACAGCGGTTGCCTAGCAACATACAAACACAGCACACTGCTCTTTTGTAAAATAATCAAAATAATGTTTTCAGAACTGAAAAGCATGTTCAGTGTGATCGGCCCATAGAACTTCCCAGTGAAGTTGTGAAAAGACCTGAACATCTAATATCTTGGGCATTAAAAATGCAAGACAGTAAGCATATTAACTTTTAATAAAATGTATTAAAAAAAAAAATGACCAGATTTAAAATGTAATAAATCAGGACATCATTGATATAGTAAACATTTTGACATAGAGGAGCATATACAGTATACAGTTGAAGTCAGAGTTATTAGCCCCCTGTTTATTTTTTCCCCAATTTCTGTTTAACAGAGAGCAGATTTTTTCAACACATTTCTAAATATAATAGTTTTAATAACTCATCTCTAATAACTGATTTCTTTTATCTTTGCCATGATGATAGTAAATAATATTTGACTAGATATTTTTCAAGACACTTCTATACAGCTTAAAGTGACATTTAAAGGCTTAACTAGGTTATTTAGGTTAACTAGGCAGGTTAGGGTAATTAGTCAAGTTATTGTATAACGATGGTTTGTTCTGTAGACTATCGGGAAAAAAATATAGCAAAAAGGGCTAATAATTTTGACCTTAAAATATTGTTTTAAAAGTTAAAAACTGCTTTTATTGTAGCCGAAGTAAAACAGTTAAGACTTTCTCTAGAAGAAAAAACATTATGAGACATACTGTGAAAATGTCCTTGCTCTGTTAAACATAATTTGGGAAATATTTAAAAGGAAAAAAAATACAAAGGGGGCAAATAATTCTGACTTCAACTGTATATATACTTAAAACTTAAAAACAAATCACAACCTTTGAAATGTTACATTGCGTAAATTTTTTATTAGCATTCACAAAATCATAAAGAGATTAATCAAAAGAAGGGTTCTTAATGTAAACTTTACATAATTTTTTTTCCAAGATAATGAAATAAAATAAAAGAAAGCTTCATACCTTTGTAAATTTTACATTTGTGTCTTTTTACTTGTATTAGTTAAGCAATTTGTTCAGCTGAGATGAGTAATGATCCAAAATACTTGAAAAGGTTTGTACAATCAAGAAGAAATAAAGCAAAAGAGTTTTAAACCGTTGCAAAATTGTAAACTGTTTGTAAATTTGTAAGTATTTTTCCACCTGCTGTGAGAAACTGTCAGTAATGTTTAAAACCGAAATTATTCTACAAAATCATACAGAGGTCAAGTAAAATATAAGGTTTTTCAACCTTTGAAGACTTCACATATCCGAAATCTTTAAAAAAAATGAAGAAATAACCTCTTTAACATTGTAAATGTGCACATTTTTAAAATTTGAATAATATTTATTAATTTTGATGAAAAACTATCAGAAATATTTAAACTTTAGTTTATTTCTAAAAGATTTTTGTAAAATAATGTTAAACTAACCATTGTGAACTTTACATTTCCTTCAATCACAAGTAGTGATATTTGTATTTTTTTTTCTCCAGCCAGCATGACTGAGTCTGCGGTGTATTTTCTGCATCTCATGTGGAGTTGTTCTTATGTAATCTTTAAATCAGGGAGCCTCAGTTTGACGTCAGCTCAGTCTCTTTACTGTCCACTGTGATGCTGTTAGACAATGCCAGTCCTTCAGAAGAGGGACAAAACTCACCCGCTCCTCTTGCCATTCAGTCCTGTTGATGTGCTGCCCACTGAAAAGCCTTGACAGACCGTTTGTGTGTGCTTTTTTTTTTTCCACTGACAAGGCCACTTCAGGGCTTACGTAACTCACAGTGACGTTAAACACAGACGGACACAGGGACACGGTTGGCTTTTAATAGAAAGAGAAAAAAGAGATTGAGTGGCTTTTTGTTTTTTAAATCTGTGACGTTATCATTTCTAGTTTGCTGGCTGCAGTTTAAAGCAAATTTTTGTTCAAATTGATTAAAAGCATGCAATAATGTTACTGAACAATTTATAAAAGGTCTTCCTTTTTGACCAATGTCAAGTTTTTTATAATATGATTAAAATAGTGTACTTTTTTAAATGTATATTTATATATACTTATATTATTTGTAATTGCAAATATTATATTATACTTTAAGTGGCATTTACATTGTCATTGCGATTTAAAGTAAATTGTCCAAATATTATCTGGACAATTAAAAATTTAAATATCTATTGTAAAAAATAATAAAATAAAAGATGTGAAATTGTTTAGATAATATGCAGTTTATGATACTTATTTAATGTTTATTTTTTTGCTATTGTCTATATAAGTAATTGACATTTATGTTGTCATTTCAGGGTGTCCGCGGGGTCTTAAAGTCTTGTAATTTCCTAAACCTCAAAAGCGAATTTTTTAACAGGTCTTAATTTTCCTTTGTTCATGTATAGCTGCCCAGTCTGGCCATTAACACCCATACAATCATCAACAATCCATCTCAATAAGACTTTTAACTTTTTATTTAAAAATAGCATTTAATTACTTTCCTTACAGTAACATTTGCTTAAAAGTTCTCCATTTATTTACTGCTGAGGATACTGACCTGACCTACATTTTTTTATTATTAAATTATTAATATTGTAGACTGAAGTAATTGACAGCTATGTTTTGTTCTATCCTTATAAGGGTTTTATAGGTTTGTGATTGTACAGTTGAAGTCAGAATTATTAGCCCCCCCCCCCCCCCCCCCGTTTATTTTTTTTCCCAATTTCTGTTTAACAGAGAGAATATTTATTTTAAACACATTTCTAAACATAATAGTTTTAATAACTCTTATAACTGATTTATTTTATCTTTGCCATGATGACAGTAAATAATATTTTACTAGATATTTTAAGACGCTTCTATACAGCTTAAATTGACATTTAAATGCTTAACTGGGTTATTTAGGATGACTAGGCAGGTTAGGGTAATTAGGCAAGTTACTGTATGACGATGGTTTGTTCTGTAGACTATCAAAAAAAATATAGCTTAAAGGGGCTAATAATTTTGACTTTAAATTGTTAAAAGAAAAATTAAGAACTGCTTTTATTCTAGCCGAAATAGATTAAATAAGACTTTCTCCAGAAGAAAAAATATTATCAGACATACTGTGGAAATTTCCTCGTTCAACATCATTTGGGAAATATTTAAAAAAAAGAAAAACAAATTCAAAGGAGGGCTAATAATTCTGACTTCAACTGTATATATTTGAAAGTTAATAAAATAAATGATCAAACAATGCTATTGTTATTGTATTATTAAATGTATTAAATGTAAACATTTTTGATAGGGCAAGGAAAAATCTTTTCTAACTGGGATATTCGAAAAAAAAAATCCTTAGCATTTAGCCCTGTATAAGTCTAAAATTTCACTAATAATGGTCTTAAAAATGTCTTGGGTCTTAAATTGAACTTGTTGAAACCAGCAGAAACCCTGCATTTTACTTTGTAAACTATCCAAATATTATATGAGAAAAGTTTGTGTATATGTACAAACACTATAAAGTGTCACAAATCAACAACTATGTAAATTTAAAAGTTATGCAAATACATTTGATTGTTATGATAATATGCATTCAGACAATATAAAATTGACTATACTTGTTAAACATATTGATAGAAATATTTTGATGTAAATAACTTGTTTGTTTCGATTTTGTTTTATTTTAATATATTTGTATTATTCTGAGTTGTTTTTGAAGACAGATGAATCAATGAACCTTTTGCAACGAAGCTGAGATGGCGTTAAATAAAATGACATGATATGATTTAATACGATACGGTACTTATTAACTAGTGCTGGGCAAAAATTAATCAGGATTAATCGCATGCAAAATAAAAGTCTGTTTTGACTTGTATACTGTGTAAATTTTGTGTGTATACTGTGTATATTTTGTATATATAAATATACACATGCATGCATATATTTGAAAATATTTATTTATATTTAGATATAAAATATATATGTAAGTGATACAGATTATATATATTTTTAAATATCTATGTAAAAAAATAGTTTTGGTTTTATGTGTGTGTATCACATATGGATAATAAATAATTATAACACACAGATAAATTGTAAAAACAAACTTTTATTTTGGTTGATTAATCTTTGCCCAGCACTATTATTAACATTCATATATTGAATTATTTAATTATTATTATTATTATACAGTACATAGACAGTAAAAGGTTATACTATATTATTTATAATATCTGTATATAATTTGTGTGTTTTCTAAAAATATGTCGAAGGTTATATCAATATAAGCATTTAACTCTGCTTAAAAAAAACGTTATTTTACTATTATCCTAAAGTAGGGCTGCTCGATTATGGGAAAAATCATAATCACTATCATTTTGGTTATAATAGTAATCACGATTATGACTTTTCTATGACTTTTTTATTTTTATTTTTTTTTATTCTTCTTTAATAAATATTTCCCAAATAATGTTTAACAGAGCAAGGAATTTTTCACAGGATTTCCTATAATATTTTTTCTTCTGGAGAAGGGCTTATTTGTTATATTTTGGCTAGAATAAAAGCAGGTTTAAATATTTTGAAACATATTTTATGGTCAATAATATTAGCCCCTCTAAACAATATATATTTTTGATTGTCTGCAGAAGAAACTACTGTTATACAATGACTTGCCTTTGAATCGCACTTTAATCTGAATACTTGTATTTTGAAAAATATCTAGTAAAATATTATGTGCTGTCATCATAGCAAAGATTAAAGAAATCCGTTATTAGAAATGAGTTATTAAATCTATTTTGTTTAAAAATGTGTTGAAACAAAATCTTTTTTCCATTAAACAGAAATTGGGGGGTGGAAAGGGTCGCTAATAATTCAGGAGGGCTAAAAAATCTGACTTCAGCTGTATATATATATATATATATATATATATATATATACATATATATATATACATATACATATACATATATATATATATATATATACATATATACATATACACAGTTATTTTCCTCCCTGTAAATAAGGAAAGGGAAATAAATACAATAGAATAAAATATGAAACAAACTGTGCTTTAAGCATCTTCACTGTAAAAAAAAAAAAAACTTTAATTATAGCTACAAAAGTCCTTCAGTCAGGAACAGTGAGGGATTTTCACCTTTGGTTTGATTAATGATTAAAACAGTCAGCAGCAGGAATATTGCTCACTGTTACTTTAAGAGCAGTGCGGTTCGTATTAATGGTTTCTCTTTCACGTGTCTTTTGATTCTCAACTCGTTTGTTTATTACACAAATGAGGGTTAATATGAATAATCACTAAACCCCGCGTTTGACCTATTTGACCATTAAAGCGCTCGCATTGAGATGACTTTAGATGTGTGTGCTCTGCTTGTCTTTGAGGCTGAGCGCGCACACACAACAGCATGCGATCTCTTTCGCACTTTTAAAAACATGAATGATTTGAATGTACATCAATGAATAATGCGCATCTCGTGCTGCAAACGCTACATTACAGTGCATACTTTGTCATTTTCACGTGAAACTGAGCCTTGCAAAGCAACAAATGTGTACAACTGGAAAGGGGGCGGTATATGATGCAATAATCGTTTTATCTCGATTAATGTTTTTTTCATAATCGTTAGAAGCCAAAAATCGAAACCGAATTTTCGATTAATTGCACAGCCCTATCCTAAAGCAAAGTTAAATAAATAAATCTATAAATAATGGGTTACAAAAAAGTAATAATAAATAATAAAATAATAATAAAAATAATTTGCTATGTACTTTTTTCCCCTTTTATTGGAATAACCAGCCTGATCTCACGAGAAAACGTAACTATTTTACGTTTGTGAGTTAAGTGGATAATTTGAGTTCAGTTGTATGAAAATGTACGATTTTAAAAAGGAGGCGCAGCACCAAACCTCGCCCCTACACCTAACCGTCATTGGGGATAAGCAAATCATACAAAATTGTACGAATGAGATCATACGAATTCATACAAATTAGCCACTAAATTAGCCACTAAATCTAAATACGAATTGCCGTGAGATTGTGTTGTAATAACTGATTAATATTAAGTGTATAGATGTAAGAAACCGTCATGTAGTTGTTTTGTTCTCCACGTTTGTCAAACTAATTTGAATGTTTTGTGTATATTTAATGGTATGGCGTCCAGCTGTCACCATCGTGTGCTGATCCCGGCGCTCTGGAGCACAGACCTTCAGGAGTGGGAAATCAACTGCATGAACAGCCTGGTGTTGGAGGAATCGGACGGCACACAGGACCAAGGTAAACTCATACCCACAATCCCACAGTCAAACATCCCACAATGAACACGCTTGTTCTCGCCATCCAAAACATGCTCACAAATTCCAGTCTGGCTTACATAAGACCTCGTCCTTTGTCCCGCTTGTTTGTTTAGTGTACATATGAGCCCACCTCCAGTACAGTATGCCTTCCCATGAGCCTCTGCAAAAGTCTAAGGTGCTGTAAGCAAGAATCTGGGTTCAGGACTAAGGGTCAAGTGTAATGGGCTGATAGAGACTCAATCTCTGCGCTCATCATCCTCCCTTTGGGATGCTTTTTGACTGGATGAGCCTGTAAGTGAGGCTTTTTGGGGACAAAATGTCAGCGCTATCTCACGTTGGTCCTTGGGGAGGGGCGTACAAAGCGCACTGTTAAGTGTGCTCGGACTGCAAGATGTCTTTGAGTTCAGTAACAACAGGCTGAGGTGAATGGAGATGTTGTGTAGTGATGGAGATGCAGTGTAGTGATGAGGCCTTCAGTGTTTGTGGATGCTAATGGCTTGTAAAAGCTAAACAAATGATTTCTTTTCACTTTATTTTATGACTTTTAATAAGTGTTTTTATGTGTTTGCAGTTGAATTCTTCTTCAGGCTGTCAATTATTTAGTGATCCATTAAGGTTTATAAACCTAGAAAGAAATTTCTAGTTTGAATGTATTTAACAAAACTAAAGTAAATAAAGAAGTGTTTATTTTATGTATTGATTTCTCGAATAAATAGCTTTTTTATTTCAATTTTTTTTATTTCTTATTTTTTGCCACAGAATTAAAAAATAGATCGTAATTGGAACTTTTTATCTCAGAATTCTGACTATATTATTGCTTTTCCAACCGTATATAGTGATTTTTATTTTAATCTTGCAGTCCTATTTTAACTACTAATTTTGTTCATTTTTTGCAGTTGTGAATTTTTGTCGTTCCTGCATTTTTTGAGTTTGTTTTTCAAGTCTAAACATTTTTCTCACATTTGTTGTTTCACAGCTTTTTAATTTATTCAGTAAAATAAATGTACAATTTACAGATGTAAAACAAAATTCTGTGAATGAAGTCGGAATTGAGAGAGAGGGCTCTATTTTAACGATATAGGCGCTAAATGTACGTTCACACTGAAAGCGGCAAGAGCGTCAAAGTAGCCTGAAGTCATTCATTTTCAATGAGAGCCGGAGGCGAGGAACAGCGCGGCGCGTCTTCCCCGGTGTGGGCGTCGAGGAGAGTTGAAATCAAGTCAACTTTATGATAATGAGTTGACGCGGTTCGGCGGCAAGCAATCGGAATGTAGAAGTCCACCGCTTGAGAGGAGTGCAGACAACACAGATTTGCGGTCACTGGATTTCCAATTATTTGCAATGTTTTTCTTACAGCAACATACATTAAAAAAGTTACTGGCGAGTTACTCATGTGCATCAATGTTATAGATTTTTTTTTTCTTTAAAAAAGCGGGAATCTCAAGAGACAATACAAAACAGTATTGCTGCTTCAGAATATTTCAGGCATATGGATACATAGTGGAGCAAAGCCACACCACATGCAACTAGATCTTCCGTACATAAATGAATTTGATAATAAGTGTGCAACATCTTCACGCTAGAAAGCATGTTTGATGCGGGAATATAACTGATTTGCTGATATGCTGCAATGGCTCCTTTATGAGATCAATGTAGCAACCTTTGACGCTCTTGCTGGGAAATGTTATATTGTTTTTGGTCCAATTTATGGAATATCAGGGATTTTTATTTGTCATTTTAAGTTTTACTTCGAATTTATTTAAATACTTTGAACCAAATTGTGGTTTTTGTAAGAATATTTTGACTGTAAAACATATTGTAATATAATGTACATTTTTAAACTATATTAGAGAACGATTTAATTTCGAAAACATTTTAACGGAAATATTTAAAAAATTGTCGCCTGGAACAGTTTCACATTATTCCCTCACTAAATTGAACCTTCTATCAGTTTTACTGTTGTGACGCTTAATATTTATTAAGAAGCAGTTATGATTGTAAATTAAGTATTGAATATTTATTATTTATTATGTTACCATGAATGTAGAAAATGCTACTGATATGGCATTAATTAATTACTAAGAATAAAAATAAATAAATATATTTGACCTTTTTTTTTGTCTATATCAATTTTTTGTTTTCCACATTGTTTAACGTTTCGCCTATTATTCCGTGGAATTTTAATCCTTTAAGATTGTCATCTGGCAATCAAACATATTAAAACAATAATAATACAACTAAAACAAGTCAAGACATCAAAAACAATGTTGATTTTTCTAAAAATTAATGAAAGTGGCAGCACGATGGCACAGTGGGTAGCACAATCGCCTCACAGCAAGAAGGTTGCTGGTTCTGCCTGTGTTCGCGTGGGTTTCCTCCGGGTGCTCCAGTTTCCCCGCAATGTGTGTGAATGAGTGTGTATGGATGTTCCCCAGTGATGGGTTGCAGCTGGAAGAGCATCCGCTGCGTAAAACATATGCAGGATAAGTTGGCGGTTCATTCCGCTGTGGCGACCCCAGAATAATAAAGAAACTAAGCCGAAAAGAAAATGAATGAATGAAAGCGAATGAGATTGGAAATCTCGACACGTTTAAATTGCAATGAGCACGCTGCTGCAATGTGAAAAATAAGGTGGATAGGTCATGAAGATTCAGCTCTAGACAATAAAATAATGTAATTTAACATTTGACTTACAGTTGGAACCCTTATAGACTTACATAGACCACTAAATAGTTTATACACCACAGTAAACTTGTATACAATAGCATTAACGCAGAATTGCAGTCAACAGCCACTTCTCTGTGACTCATTGGCTTTGAGCGATAGACAGATTCCTTGAGAGATGCTCTCTGCGTGCCGTAGCCCTGTTTTTGGGGGGCCCTGCTATAATTGAAAGGCCTCACAGTGATTTTTACAGTATGAATCTGTCATCCAAAGGACTGTGACTCATAGTGAGTCATCCGGGGGGGCCGTCAGCCTCTCTGTGCCCTTTTAACAAGGTAATGAGAGCTGATTCACTGCGCCTCCGCTGAAGAAACACCTGGATGTCAGGAAACCACAGAAAAACCGCAGCTGACTTACTGTTGACTGAAGAGTTTTTTAGTGGTCTGCAGCTTTAAGCAGGTTGCATGTTTATTGGATTTTTAGCACACCTGTCTGTGACCTCATACCTGCCGGAACGTGCTTGAAGATTGTTTTAGTCAACAAGGATTATGATGAGGTCATCAGATTTGCTGTTAATTGCTTCATCTTTGGATTATGAGGAACATTTAATTGTTGTTGAATAATACAGTTTATGTTAGATGAAATGATACTTAGTTTGCTTTTGCACGTAATTCAAGTTGAGAAGTTTGAGGTCAGTAAGACTTTATTTTATTAATCAATTAATTAAAAAAACAGTTTTGAGTAAATGCTGATTATTTGAACTTTCCATTATTTATTCGAAATTCTAAAAAAATATGTCTGTTCCATAGAAATATTATGAAGCCAACTATTTCTGCGTTAATTCTAATAATAATGACGACAAATGTTTCTTGAGCAGCAAATCAACTTATTTGAACGATTGTTTTTTGATGTATTATGTGGCAATAGCAAGTTAGCAACTGATGTTTGCAAATATATTTAAATCCAAAATGGTTCTTTTAAATGGTAGTAATATTTCACAAAACCACTGTATTTGCTGTAGTTTTGCTATTTTGGTGAACTTTAAAAAGTCTGTCTGTCTGTCTATCTGCCTGCCTGCCTGTCTATCTATCACTTCATTATACTATCCCTCCATCCGTCCGTCCATCCATCCCTTCATTATACCATCCATCATTTTAGTTCCTCCATCAGTCTGTATGTCTGTCTGTCTATGTCTATCTGTCTATCTATCTATCCGTCTATCCATCTATCGAAAAAAATTTTGTCTCATAGATTGAAGCAAAACAATGCTTAGCCAATTAAAACGGACAATTCTGAAATGTTTACAGTTTTAAAAGATCAGATATACTCGTATGCATGAATAATAGGTCAATCTATTTATCTATCTATCATTTTAGTTCCTCCATCAGTCTATGTCTATTGATCCATCAATTTGTTGAATTCAGGTCATATTGTAATTGAGAGATTCTGACTAGTAAAAATGAATGTTCTCAAAATACTTGTAATAACTCATATCTTGCAAACTGGCAGTTTTCTGGGAGCTCTTATTTGCACCAATGACCACTGTACCACCTGACTAACACACATTCATATAGACATTTATTTTATCATTGAGTGTTTTCCCCACAGAATTGCATAATTCTGAGTACAAGGATGTAATGCTGTCACCTTGAAATGATGGTAATTATGATGGGATCAAGTTATATCTAAAGGATAAAAACTTTAAATGATTTTATTCACAATGTCAGTATTTTTTTTTTTCAAAGTGCAGTTCTATTTTTAAGATCTGATAAAGTCGCTGTTCTTTGCAGTTTTTTTCAATTATTGGAAAGTCATCCTTGAAGAACAGAAGAATTTGTCATGAATATTGTGACATAAATCTCTGCTGATGACTGTATTGGCTCTCGTGTGGGTGTGCAGAATGAAAGGTGCTTGTTGCCCTGATAGCAGGATTGTATTTTGCTGGTGTGTGTTGGCAGATTCCTGAGCTGGGCTGTTTTTTTGTTTTTTTTCTCTCAGCCCCATGATGCATCGCTGTTGTTTTTTTTTTTCTTGCCGTCTGTGCTGCAGTGACTCAGCTGCTTTCGGGCAGGTGCAATGCATGCAAACTATACAAAATATTGATGTATCATTTGCTGGAGGCATTTTCTGGAATCATTTCTTTTCGAAAATGATGTGAACAGGTGTTTCGGTTCAGTGTCATTTTAAGCACTGCGTGTAGGGAACTTAAGTTAGTTTTCTATTTATATATTCACTTTCAAATTGCATTATGAGAAAACTTTTGATGTTTAAAATGTATTGTTTATTTTTTTTTTTTTGATGTTTTTAAATTTAACTTAATATGACTTTATTGACTTTATTTATTTTTTTTGGAGTTTGAATATTATGCTTCGGGTGTGTGTTCACACTGTGTGTATGTTCACTGCTGTGTGTGTATACATCCATGTATACAGGACATTGTAGCAGAAAGGTACATTTTCACTTATAAAAAATGTGACTGGGCCTGAGGGTTAAGCTTGTCTTCCTCAAAACATCCAACATACAAAAACAAGCATAAAGTCATACATGATAAAATGCATCCTTGACCACGGTTAGCTTCTCCATCAAATGATGTCATAGCCTTAAAGGTGTATTGCATTCATTTTATGTAAAATGTGCAAATGTGACAGGACTGACCGAAACATATTTGTATTATATATTTTTTGTGTTTATTTGTAAAATGTATTTATAGTTTCATGTTTTTAATCAATTGATGTGAAGGATAACAACTTAAACTTTGCTATTTCTGCAGTTTTTTTCTTAATAACTAGTTAATAGTTTTTAGCACAACATAACTATTAAAGCTGTAGGTTCAATTGGGGTGAGGACAAGGACAATGACAGGGTTTGTACATTTGTAAAGTGTTTTTAACAAAGAACTAAAATCTGAGAAGCAAATAAATGACATATTCCTTTACAGAACAACTCACAGAAATCAACCATCAGTCCATTTTAGACAGTTTTGGGATAAAGTACTTTAAATTCACTGTATTTGTTTTTATTTCAGGGAAAGATAATGTGCGTTTCTGGTAGAATATCCCATATCTCTCTGTCTGGATGGATGGATTGATGGATAAAAAAGCAGTAAAATAATAATGTAATTTACATTACCAATTTATTTCAAACAGCAACATTTCAACATCAAAGTTGTCAAACTCTGAGAACACAAAGGAAACACAAAGTCTCGGAAACTGTTCATTAAAGGGATAGTTCACCCAAAACTGAAATGTATGTCAATTGTTCATCATTCACTTGTCCCAAACCTATTTGACTTTTGCATCTGTTAAATATATTTTGAAGAAAGCTTGAAACCTATAACCATTGGCTTCCATGGTTTTTGTTCTTTCCACTATGGAAGTTAGTGGTTACAGGTTTTCAGCTTTCTTCAAAATGTTGTCCTTTGTGTTGAACAGAATAAAATATCTTATAAAGGTTTGGAACCACTTGACTAAATGTATATTTTTGGCTGGATTATCCCTTTAACTGATATATTTAGTGTAACAAGTTATAAAAACCACTGAATAATTATTGTTATTTCAGCTATAAATTGACTTGGAAACATAATTGTGCTTAGATTTAAACTTACTTAAAAGATTGCCTTATGTGCAATTAATACAATAGCATGTTTTTCTTATTTGAGTGGTAATTGATATCAAAATAATAAGTAGCAGTTGAATATAATAGTTTGATCTCTTTTGTTAATAATAGCCTTTATATAATAGATTTTATTTTAGTTTTAATTAGTTTGAATTAGTTTTCATTTATTTAGAATGTGTTAAATGGGAAAAGGTTTTACTAATAGGCCTTTTGCTTTGCATCAGAAGGCATTCATTAACCTACCGAGTATGAATTAATTTTATTGTGGACCATTGATGCTGTTTTTGTTGATTCAAAAACTCGGGCACCATTCATCACCATTATAAAGCTGGGAAGAGACAGAATATGTTATTATTTCACTTGAAAAGCAGGTACACCGAGGATTACTTGAGGTAGAGTAAATTGTTATACTATTACAGTATATAATATTTCTTTACTTTTCACAAACCTCAAGTATTCAAAATATTTTATTTTGATTCCAACATATTTAAAAAATCTTTCAGTTCGTCAGATTCTGATTCATGAACAGCTTTCGTTTTCAGAGTTTGTTCAGTGAATGATTCATCCCTACTGTTTCAGTACAGTAAAACCAGAGTGCATGAGTGTTGTTGAATGATTCATTAAAGTCATTTGTGAATCAGACTGCATAAGGCACACAGACATGTTTTCTTGTCATCATCATATATCATTCATTGCACTATATGGACGCAAGTATCCAGCATTGAAGATCAATCGCTCTAACACTATTTGTATATTATAAGGGTAATTCTCACGAAAACTCAATGAACATGAATTTTTAAAAAATGTTTAAAATAATAATTTTTTGTAGATATTAGAAACAAAGTCTGGAGCATTTGTCAACATGAAATATATACACACACACACACACACACACACACACACACACACACACACACACACACACACATATATATATATATGCATGTATGTATGTATGTATGTGTGTGTGTGTATATATATGTGTGTGTATATATATATATATATATATATATATATATATATATATATATATATATGTATATGTATATGTATATATATATATATATATATATATATATATATATATATATATATATATATATATATATATATATATATATATATATATATATATATATATATGTATATATATATATATATGTGTGTGTGTGTGTGTATACATATGTATATACATATACATGTGATTTAGTACTTTTTTGAGCATAATTTGCATAATTTACAAAAAAATGTAATACAAAAATCTCATTACCACAACAGTCTGCAAAATCGACTTTATTAAAAAACCTAAATCACTTTAACATTTTTAAAAAAGAGATTATTAACAGTCATGTACAGTTATTTGAGATTTTGAAATAACATTTACTTTTAAATTAGCAGGGCTTTTTATTTTGATCGTTTTTTTTTTCATTACCGAAACTCCTTACACAACAACGGTTGACAACTGTTTATTAAATATATTTTGATGTATTTTCCAAATAATGTGACTAACCTGAAATGACACATATAGATTCTGCATATGCATTGAAAAGCAAGCAATTTAATAATAAATAACACTTAATGAACATAAGTTGTGGTAATGATAAATAGGTTGCAGAATTTAGGTTAATTATTTCAATATTGATTTTAAGTATAGTACAGTACATGACAGAAGTCTTGTCATCGATACCAGTTGTAAGTCCCTAGTTGATCATTTGGAAAAGTGGCAGAAGGTAGATTTTTCTGATAAATCATCTGTTGAACTGCATCCCAATTATCACCAATACTGCAGAAGACCTATTGAAACCCGGATGAGATGGATTACCTGAGGGAAGAAACTGTTTCTGTGTCGGGGAGTTCTGGTGCACAGTGCTCTGTAGCGTCGACCAGAAGTTAAAAGTTTAAAGAGGCAGTGTGCTGGGTGTGAGGGGTCCAGAGTGATTTTTGCAGCCCTTCTTCTCGCTCTGGATAAGTACAGTTCTTGGAGAGTAGGGAGGGTTGTACCAATGATTCGCTCAGCAGTCCGAACTATTCAACGTAGTCTTCGGAGGTCGGATTTGGTAGCTGAGCTAAGCCAGACAGTTATTGTTGTGCAGATGACTGATTCAATGATGGAGGTGTAGAACTGTTTCAGCAGCTTCTTTGGGAGGTTGAACTTTCTCAGCTGACGAAGAAAGTACAGCCTCTGTTGAGCTTTTTTTACAATGGAGTCAATGTGAGTGTCCCACTTCAGGTCCTGAGCGATGGTGGTCCCCAGGAACCTGAATGACTCCACTGCTGCCACAATGCTGTCTCCTGATGTCCACTATCAACTCCACTGTTTTGAGCGTGTTGAGCTCCAGGTTGTTGTGACTGCACCAGACAGCCAGCTCCTTAACCTCCTGTCTGTAAGCAGACTCGTCACCGTCCTGAATGAGGCCGATAAATATGGTGTCATCTGCAAATTTCAGGAGCTTGACAGAGGAGTCTTGAGAAGAGCAGTGGGAAGAGGACACACCCCTGGGGGGCGCCAGTGCTGATTGTGCGGGTACTGGATGAGAATTTTCCCAGCTTCATCAGCTGCTGCCTGTCCGTTAGGAAGCTGTTGATCCACTGACAGACAGAGGTGGGCACGAAGAGCTAATTTGGGCGGGAGAAGTTTTGGGATGATATGGTTAAAAGCCTAGCTGAAGTCAACAAACAAGATCCTCACATAGGTCCCTGGGCTGTCTAGGTGTTGCAGAACATAATGCAGTCCCAATATTGACTGCATCATCCACAGACCTGTTTGCTCTGTAGGCAAACTGAAGAGAGTCCAGTGAGGGTTCAGTGATGTCCTTCAGGTGGGCCAGCACCAGTTTTTCAAAAGACTTCATGACCACAGATGTCAGCGCCACCGGTCTGTAGTCATTTAGTCCTGTAAGTTTGGGTTTCTTTGGTATGGCAATGATGATGGAGCGTTTGAAGCAGGAGAGCACTTCACACAGCTCCAGTGATCTAATGAAGATCAGGGTGAAGATGGGGGCCAGTTGGTCAGCACAGGATTTTAAACAGGCAGGTGTTATAAAATTTGGGCCCGGTGCTTTTTTCCTCTTCTGTTTCCGGAAGACCTGGTGCACATCTTCTTCACTGAACTGAAGTGCAGGTATGGGGGAGGCGGGGGTGGTGGAGGTGTTAATTGTGATGTAGAGCAGTTCTGAGTAGGTGTGGGGGGTTTTCTCAAACCGGCAGTAAAACTCATTCAGGTCGTTTGCAAGTCGTTGGTTGTCTACAGTGCTGGGGGATGGTGTCTTGTAGTTTGTGATGTTTTTCAAACTTTTCCACACGGATGCTGAGTCGCTGGAAGAGAACTGACTCCTTAGTTTCTCAGAATAGTTCCTTTTTGCAGCTCTGATCTCCTTTTCCAGTGTGTATTTGGCCTGTTTATACAAGGCCCTCTCCCCATTCCTGTAAGCAAACTCCTAGGCCTGGCGTAGCTGTCTGAGTTCACAGTGAACCATGGTTTGTCATTGTTGTATGTGAGTTGAGTGCTGGTAGGAATGCACACGTCTTCACAGAAACTGATATAAGATGTTACAGTCTCTGTGAGCTCATCCAGATTGTTTGCAGCAGCTTCAAAGACACTCCAGTCAGTGAGATCGAAACAGGCTTGTAGATCCCTCTCTGTTTAGTTAGTCCATCTTTTCACAGATCTTAATACAGGTTTGGCTGTTTTCAGTTTCTGCCTGTAGGTTGGTATGAGATGAATCAAACAGTGGTCAGAGTACCCCAAAGCTGCTCGTTGGACGGAGCGGTATGCATCCTTTATTGTGGTATAGCAGTGATCCAATATGTTACTGTCTCTTGTGGGACATGTAACATGCGGTCTATATTTTGGCAGTTCAGGGGATAGTTTTGCTTTGTTAAAATCCCAGAGAATGATTAAAACAGAGTCCGGGTGTTGTTGCTCTATCACCGTGATCTGATCAGCTAGTTTCTGTATCGCCAGGCACGCATGCGCGTGCGGAGGAATGTAAACACTGACGAGGATGAACGAGCAGAACTCACGCGGGCAGTAGAAAGGCTTACAGTTAATGAACAGTGCTTCTAGATCTGGACAGCACATCTACTTTAAAACTGTTACATCTGTACACCACCTTTCATTGATGTAAAAAAGCGCTCCTCCTCATACTTCAGACTCTACATCAAAGTTCCTGAAAGCAAAGAAGGTCAAGGTGCTCCTGGATTGGCCAGCCCAGTCTCCAGAGATGAAAATTATTGAGCATGTCTGGGGTAAGATGGAGGAGGCATTGAAGATGAATCCAAAGAATCTTGATGAACTCTGGGAGTCCTGTAAGAACGCTTTCTTTGCCATTCCAGATGACTTTATTAATAAGTTATTTGAGTCATTGCTGAGATGTATGGATGCAGTCCTCCAAGCTCATGGGAGTCATACACAATATTCATTCTTTTTCCACTGCACCATGACTTTATATTCTATACTGTACATTATTTCTGTTAAGTGACAAGACTTTTGTCTAAGCAAAGTCAGACCTTACTGTCCTAATTAAATAATTAAAAATCAAGGCATGATCATGTTTTATTTTGGTAAAATAAGCGTAATCAAGAGATCTTTGCCTTTTATAAAAGCCACTTCTGATACTAAATGATCAACTAGAAGTCAAGCTATTATTTGTTCCTAAAACTTGGAGAGACTTCAAGACTTTTGTCAGGTAGTGTATGTATGAGATTTTGTTAGCAACATTTACTGTAGATAAAAACCAGTAATAATTGCACAATCATATATGGAATTTCAAATCTGTTTTATTTTTAATGCTTTAAAAACAAAAATTTCTTGCATAAGCTGAAAGGAATCATCCTTTACAAAGAGTTGTTTTGTCTTAATTTCTGCTGTGTCACTCCATAACACATTTTTATGGTACATTTTTACACTCTTTACAAAACAAATACTGCCTATTTGTCAACTACCCTAATGACTCTGGCTTTTAAGTACACTGCTGACTAAAGAAGAGATCTGAAAAGCAATCAGAAGCGTTTATGACGTATTTTAGCCGTGAATCTGCTTTCCTCTGGTCACCTTGAGCTTGGGCGAACACAATAGTCAGCCATTTTGTGTCTAATCCTGTAAACCGAGCTGATTAAGTCAGCCCTTCATTGAGTTTGACTGTTCTGTCCCCGAGCGTGTTCTGCTGAAGGCTAATATTTTGTGTAACCCGAGTGTTCCTGCTGGACCGGCTTAATCAAATAACCACCCAGCACTTGTTCAGGAGATGTGAAACAGACAATGACCGACACAGGCCTTTCCATTCTGGGCGGCGCTCAGTCGATGAGCGTGAAGTGATGGCAGTCAAAGGGGCGCAGCGTGGCTTAGGCCTGAGCTTAGACAGGTCAGAAAGGTGACATTTTTCCAGACCTCTTAAGTAGAGCCTTATGTTGGTTGTAAATCCACAAATGACTGAAGGCTTTTCTCGAGTGGCGGTATCGGGCCACCCATCTTTCTGATTGGACCACTTCATGTGTGTCTTTGATGACTGATAGGAGAGGTTTATGAGGTTATGCGTTTCCATGTGATGGACAAATCTTGTTTTTGAAGGAGAGAATATTGATTTCTGCTCTTATCTTTTGTTTTACTTGAAGGGTTAGTTCATGTGAGAACTAAAATTGTCATTATTTACCCACTCCTCTGTCATTCCAAACCCAGACTTTCGCTTACAGATAAACCACATGAGCTTCATATTTGCATTCTTATGTTAAAATCACATGGTAAAGGCATGTAAAATGTGGTTTTGTAGCAAGAAAATGTGATCTAAATGTTCCAAAAAATAGGAACAAAGTGTTCCAAAACTGTTTCACGTGCTTTTAATTTTCATTTTGTCAGCATTTTGTGTGTTGCATGTTTAACACATTTCACACTATTCAGATTTCCTCGTATGTGTTGGAAGTGTTTCAGATGTGTTTCATGCTTAATGTGCATTTTATATGGTTTTCATGTTTGTAACGTGCGTGTCAGATGGGTTTGACGTAGGGCTGGGCGATAAAATCTGTATTTATTAACTGAACATAACCATTAAAAAAATCAACGATTACAAAAAATTCAGTATGAAGCCTATAGTTTTATTAGGATGTGGCTGCTGAGCATGCGCCTTAAAGCATGCTTGGGGTGTAAAATGTATCATTTCCAATAGAGGTGCGCGACTTGCACACATGGGAGCGACCCGCACATGGTGTACAAGTGCCTTGCACATGTTAAAATACGTCTGAACTTTTCCAAATGCCATTTTTTTTTTTTTTTTTTTTTTTTGCAATATCGCCCAGCCGTTCCCCATTTTACTTGTGGTTAACATGAGTCTCAGATGCGATCTGCGTGTAACGTGTTTTGGATGTTCCACTTGACTTTGACATGCGTTACAGATGTTTCACGTGTTCCAGGTGTTTAACATTCATTTGAAATGTATTGCACATGTTTTCAGCATGCGTTTCACATGTAGCATGTTTCAGCTATACTTTTCACATGTTCCATGTGTTTAACATGCATTTCAGATAGGCATGGGACGATAACTGTTTTCAAGGTATACCGCGGTTTGGAAAAGTCAAGGTTTTAAAACCGCTAAAATTTTCAGTAATACCATTCCTAAGGGATGTGTACGATTTTTTTTTTTTTGTTTTTGTTTTTTAGGACAACAGTATCTCCAGCAGAAAAAAATATCTAAAGATGCCATTTTAAATTGTAAAAAAAGACTGTGTTTTTGAAACTTATGAAGACAGCAGAAGTCAATTAATCTTTTAAATTATTTAGCTTGACGTTTACTGTTCAAAACTAATATACATCTTTCAAAAAACTAAATATATTGTTTTCAAAGGGTGAAAAAAAGTTAGTTTTTTTTACACAGTTATTTAAAAAGAATATCTTTTAGAGCAGTAATCACAATACAGTGAAACCGTATTTGGCATGTATTTCAAAAGGATTCAACATGTTTCACATTAGATTATTAACATGTGATTGCACATTAGAAGCTCATGTGGTTTTTATAGTATAGTTGTTCTTCAAAACACAAATGAAGGTTTTTTTGTTGTTGTTGTTCAACCAGATGTTTAAAAAAATTCCATATGAATTCCATCAGAATCAACTTTTATTTTTTGTCTGCTTTTAATAATAAAGACAAAGAATAATAATAATTATAACCACAATATAGTATAGTTATTTGTTAAATATAATAGAGAGAAATTTAAATAATTTGTTTTATTTATTTGGGAAAAGATTCAACATATATATATTTTTTTTTTCTTTGAGTTACTGTTGCTGTTTGGGAATTGTTTTCACACCTTTTGGGAAAATCACTCTACAAAATGACTCATGTTTTTTTTTTTAACTAGCTTTAGCTTTAGGACTTTCCCATATGTTGAAAGCTTAGTTCTGGCTTCAGCATTTTCCGTCTGCATTTATGATATGCAAGCACTCTTGGGCAGTTTCATTTGAGAAAAGGACTTCAGGAAAATCTGGGATGCATCATGCAACTTAAAAGTGAAGTCTTTAACAAGCTAGCAATTTTAAGAGGAGAAAAAAAAACATACCGCAGAGGAATGAACAGACACGCTACACTGGACGTCTGCTGCTTTCTGCTACTGTGACTCATATCCATTGGGATATTTTTAAAACTAAACAAGCGAACGTTCGTCTGAAAGTGCAGTGACTGAACGATCCTATAGTCGTAGCTGTACCCAGTGGAGTTGATGTGTGTTGTAAGTGGTCAGTAGGGAATTTTTAGTAGTTTCAGTGGTAGCTCAAACTAAATTGTTTATTCTTCTGAGCACTGCACAACAAGCTACTAATGTGTGATGCTGTTGTCAATAAGTAGACCTGTAAAGTGTGCTGAACCCTTATTTGCTTCATTCTCCAAAGCCATGATATGACAGCAAGTTAATTACTTAAAATGAAAGACCAGCATCCAGTGGTTCTTCTTTGAGCTGCTGCTGAGAGTTTGATAGATGACAGTCGTTGGAAATAAAAAAAAAAGGGTTCAGGTCTGATTGGATGATTGATGGCCTGAAACCTGAGCCTAGTGAGACATGATTTTAAAAATAGGCATTTAAATTATAAGCTTCATGTGGTTGTGTGGCACTTCCTGCTATTTAGGTAATATTTATTTAATTTTACCATTTTCTAATCAGGAAGACAACATGCTGTTACACTAAATAAACTTCTTTTTCTGAGACTAATTTCTATATGCATCTCTTCCTAGACCATTCATACTACAGCCATCAAACTAACTCCAAACCTCAAAACTGGTCTGACTCTGGTTGCTGTATCTTTTCCAATTTATTCGACTTGGGGTTTTCCGAAAACTGACCCGGAAAATTTTGAAAAAGTCCCATTGACTTAACATTGGACCAAACTTTGTGACCTCATAACTTTGCGCCAGACTGTCATACAGACTTAAGGTTACGCTCATTTAACTCAGACTACCAATCTGCCAATCACTGATGACCTTTAAACCAAAATTTTGAGCCACACCCTAGCAACCACTGCAAAAACTGCCATTGACTTTACTTTGGACATACTAACAACATAACGATATACTAGCAACATGCTAATTCATACTAAATTCATGCTAACAACATTCATTCATTCATTTTCTTTTTGGCTTAGTCCCTTTATTAATCTGGGGTCCCCACAGCGGAATGAACCGCCAACTTATCCAGCACATGTTTTATGCAGCGGATGCCCTTTTAGCTGCAACCCATCTCTAAGAACATCCACACTTACACACTATGGACAATTTAGCCTACCCAATTCACCTGTACCGCATGTCTTTGGACTGTGGGGGAAACCGGAGCACCCGGAGGAAACCCACACAAACACGGGGTGATCATGCAAACTCCACACAGAAATGCCAACTGGCCCAGCCGAGGCTCGAACCAGCGACCTTTTTGCTGTGAGGCAACAGCACTACCTACTGGGCCACTGTGTCGCCTGCTAACAACGTGCTAGTTTATACTAGAAACATGATAGCAACATGCTAATTCATACTACAACCATGCTAATAACATGCTAATTTATGTTAGCAACTGCTAACAATGCTTTAGCAACGACCTAGAACACCTAGGCAACCACCTAGCAACGCCTTATCAACCACCTAGCAACACCTTAACAACCTAGAACACCTTAGTAACTACCTAGCAACGCCTTAGTAACCACTTAGAACACCCTGGCAACACCTTAGCTAGAAACATGCTAACGTATATGTAGTCTATCTATGCTGACTGTTTTAAACGTCTAAAAACTACTTAAATTATTTAAACTTTTAAACTACTACAAACTTTTAGACGAGGCTTTCTCAAGCCAAGTTTGTCTATGAACTTTACTTTTTTTAGTTGATGTTTAAAATCTCTTCTACAAGAGAGACCTGGCCAAGGTAACAGCTAAACTGTAAAAGACATGAACACCACATTTCATCAGTCCTCTCAGCAAAAACAATCACATGCCTCCTATACCACTCTCTTGATGATGCCTTTAAATTCGCCAAAAGACACCATTTTATTTAGTTTGAAGTCTTTTTGCGAATGATTCCATGGCACAATAAGAAAATGCAATTTCTCGATGTATATTAAAAAGAAAACACTTGGAAGAGCGTAGCTGGAAATTCCTAACACAAAGATAAGCTGGACGTTTACCTAAAATAGCTTTATAGATAAATGTACCAGTGCTGCTTTCTACCTACAGCTAGTGATGTCCAGCCCACCATCTTATATACGGAGTAATGCAATGAGTACAGGATTTTGCATTTGTAATAAAATGTAGTGAATGATCAAGTCTTGTTGGAATAGATGCTGCATGCATGTATAATATATTACCATAATAAAGCACTGATAAAAAAAAAGTAGCTTCTACAAGTTTCTTTTAAGCATTAAAAGTAAAATTGGATTCATTTCTAAAATAAAAACCAAGCTTCAGTTCCAGCTTCCTAATCAGATTAGCAATGTGTACATTCAATTAGAGCTTATCATAAATCCAGATACCTAAGTACTTTTTTTAGCTTTGAAAAAAAAAACATAAACTTTGTTTTCAGGGAATTTAAAACCAATTTTAAACTAACCAGAGCCATACGCCATTATTTAATAAAAAAATATACTTTTTAATTTTTTTTCATTCATTCATTTTTAACTCTTTTTAAACACTTTTTGTTTAAAAAAAGATTGCATTAAACATTTATTTGTCTTTATTATGTATGTAATGTGCATGTTTTATGGCATTTGTTGTCATTTTGGTTTATTATAATTATTATTATTATTATTAACATTTTATGCATCTTATATATTTGACATTTACATATTCTGGTTTATTTACATGAAGGTTTGGTCTTTTATTACATTCATTTATATATTTTAAGTTTACATTTCTTACAATTATGTAAAATAATTTAATGCTGTAATAAGTGGCATCATTTTGGTAATATTATTTGGTTATATTACTTTAGTTTGTATACAAATATAGACATATTTTATGTGTAAACAAATTATACAATTTATGCTATATAACAATATTATATAGTGTAAACATTAGATTTTATGCAGAATACACACTGTACAGCCTATCATACGGCGTGACATGTTTATTTATATAAAAGTACTCTGCTCTAAAAGTCTGTTTGTGTGTGTGTTTAATCTGCCTGCATGATAGGTCCCGTGAAATTAAAATCATTTTTTACTATCAGTGTGTTAGTTTTAAGGATATTCTATAATCTAGTGGGCTCTAAAACAGTGTCAAAATTAGCATTTAGAAGTTGAAGACCAGCCCTAAACATCCAAATCTCGCAGTTCGCACTTCCGCCTAAATCAAGGATGTCAAACTCGGTTTCTGGATGGTCCCTGCCCGTTTAGTTCCAACCCTGCTTCAACACTTGCCTGTAGGCCTGTCACGATAAGGAATTTTTGTTGTGTGATATATTGTGGCACAGAAATTGTTGCGATTTAAGCAATATTATTGTCATTTTAAGATGATTTTTTTTTTTTTGCCACTGATTATATAATGATTATGTAGCAGAATAGTAATGCAAATAGCCATAACCCCTTTAAAAAACTTACCATTCTTAAGGTTATTTAGATTCTATAATTTGATGTTAAAAAGTTAAATGTTTTATTATATGTACTATTAAATGTTCTATTGGGTAATGTCCAATTATAAACTGACACCAGTAAGGTGTCTGTACATGTCATTGTAAAGTGGCTTGAACGTTATTTGTGAATTTGGAAATATATATTGCAACGGCAAAATGTTTTTAAAAGTATTGCACGATATGTCGATATATTGATTATTGTGACAGACCTTGCCTGTTGGTTTCTAACAAGCCTGAAGGACTCAATCAGTTTGATCAAGTGTGTTAAATTAGAGTTGGAACTAAACTGTTTAGATCTGTGGCCCTCCAGGAACTGAATTTGACACCCCTGGCCTAAATTGACCAACAATTTTTTTGGCATCACTTCATACTTCAGTTTTTCATCAAATCTTCTGACCAATCAAATGCTCTCTAGTATCTGTCATGTCCCACCCCCGTCAAGACTCTTCTCGTTTGCTTTTCATTTGATGCTCTTGAGCTCAACCACTCTCACTGGCAGAGCTGTAATAAAAGCAGTTTTTTTTGTAAAGGGGATGAGCTACTTAATGTCCCGCCCCGTCTTCCTTTTTCAGTTGTGATTTCGTGCACTTTTCATAGCACATAACGGACATTTAATGACCAAGAGATACTGCAATAAAAATAATGAATTCCCTAATATTTCTTATTTACTGACTCCATAATGTTTGTGCCTCCAAGTATTATGTTCTTTTTTTTCTGTAATACTGGAGTACAGCCCAGGATTTGTCCAAACAGAAGGATCACGGTTAATCAGAGAGATGATGATGCTTCAGTTTTGCGTTTTACTGTCTGCCAAACCTCTTCATGTTTGCTTCAATCTCTTTAATATCCTCAAAGGTCAGTCTGAATTGCGTCAGCAGCACATGGTGACATCTCTGTCAGAAACAGATGGTTTACCAGTAAATATTTTCATGTGTCATTTTGCCGCATGTCAAATCCAGAGCCAGAGGAAAGCAGAGATTTTTTTCTCTTCCCTTTTATAGTCAATCTTTAGAGGGATTGTGACATGAGAAGTCAAATCTGCGTTGATCTTTTGACGTAAAAGAGGTCTTTGTATTAATAAAAAATAAATGATATTTGTGCCTTATTATAAAACAAGCATCTATTTTGTCAAGCTTAAAGAATGTTTTTTCAAGATGTAAGGGCATTTTGAACTCCATTGTATATGACTATCTACAATGTAAATGGCGATTAGTTATTTTACTTAAAAAATAAATAAAAATATGTGAGCAAACCCAATGTACAGTAATTTGGAAATGTTGAGTATATCTAACTGTGTGCCCGCCAACTAATGTCGAGTTCAGACTACATGATTTTCAAAGTAGTCGCGTCACAGATGTTTTCACACTGCATGACTATCTGGAGAAGCATTCAGTCACTGCTGTGTTTACACTGCAAGATGGATCAGCAACAGGGGGTTTCACACTGCATGACTTTACAAAAGGAAGAATCGCTAATAACTTTGTCTCGGTCCACAAACTACGTCTCACAACTAAACACATGCGAGAAGTGACATGGAAACAATGTGAAGTCATGTAGTATATATTTTGTAGTATATATTTATATTTTAAAGAAGTCTTTAGTGGGGTAGAAAATGTACTTATTTTGCTCATCTGGCCCTTGAAGGGAATTAGCCATTTCTCTTGAACTATTTTTCTTTTTTGACCCGGTTGTGGTAACGTTATTGCTCAGATCACACGTTAAACAGAAACTACAGAAAATGCTTTTCTTGGGTCTAAATAGACCAAAAAGTAGCCGTTTTAACTTCTCCCATAACCTCCCGCTGGCCTACAGGTACTCATGCTAGTGGATGCTGCTTTCTAATTGGCTGTAGGTAATCGCTGATGTTATTTTTAATCAGTGCATTTTACATGACATGATTTTGAATCACCAAGAGCTCCAGATATTTAGCATGCCAAATATCTCACGGGTGTTAGTGACTCATCTGTGATTCTCTCAGATTGCGTGTTTGATAGTTCACACTGTGTGATTGTTACTCACGTGAACGAGCACGAGCACTTGATTTCAGGCATTTGTCTCTGATTTCTCAAAATCGGGGCTAAAATTATGCAGTCTGAAGTTGGCATAATCGTTTTTTACAATGAACAGCACACATTTTTACACCTCGTTGCACCATAAACTCCACCCACTGACATTCAGTTTTAATGGCTGGCAACTGGTTACAACACCAGTAAAACAAGCAAATAGAAGCAATTATATTCTCTGACCCCACTGCAAAAAAAATTTTTCTTAGATTTTTTTTTTGTTTTATTTCTAATCCAAATATCTAAAAATTCTTAAATCAAGAAGCATTTCTAGACTTTTGAATTTACAATATAGACAATTTTTCTTGTACTTCTTAAAACAAGACAGTATGTTTTGCTTGTCTAGAAAATGCTCCTTGATTTAGGAATTTTTAGATTTTTGGACTAGAAACAAGACTAAAAATCAAAGTAAGAACAGCATTTTTTGCAGTGACTGTCTATATTATGTACACTATACAGATACTACTGCTGACAACAGCACGAATGGAAGAGTAAAAGAAAGTTTGCTTTTGATGTATAAAAACAGGCAATAAAATATCAGGAACTAATGCTAGACTTCATTTTATTTTTTTCTTGGCATCCCAAATCACAGAGGTTTATTTGGAACATATGGCTGATTGTTGTTGTAAAAAGTATTAGAGAATTTACAAAGAAAAACATATCGGCCAGCTCTTTTGCATCTGACAGATTAAATGAAATGTAAATATGTAATGTAAGTGTTTGTATGTATGAATATAACACTGTAATGAAAATAAAAGCATAAAAATGCAATAAAAAAATTTAATTAAAACTGCACATTTGCCTAAAACTAAGCTGAAACTTTAATGCATTGCTTTAAAACCATATGTTAAAATAATCAAACAAATTAGCTGAAAAGCCTTGTATATGGTGATGGGGAACATTTAATTCTGTTACATATTGTTATTTAACTGTTTAAACCATAACAGAGATGACATTTTACCATTTCGTGATTTAGCTCAAAATGCTAACCTCAAACCAGGTCCCACATGGCCTGTCTAAAACGTTTATCTAGAGACGTAATGTACCCACAATTCTAGAATCAACCATATTTTAGTAGGCTTATGAAATATGCAAACATTTCTAAGAAACTGAAAGTAATAGTCAAACCAAATATGAATAATTAAAAAAAAAAAAAAACGCTTAATAAATAACCTACAAAAATGGTCCACATTTAATAATAGTGTGACCTTGTTTTTTTTTTTTTTTTTTTTTCCTCAATTTTGTCTGAACTGTCCCGTTAAAACAGATATTCCCAAAACGAGTCTTTTCCTTTACTGTTGTCATGAGTCAAAGCATCTCCAATAATGACCTCCTGTAATCACATGTCCCACGGCTGTCCCATAAATCTCATCAAAGGGAGAGCAGGACATTACGGTAGCTTAATCACCGGCATGTACCTTTACTTTTGCGGAGCTGCAGGTCTTTTAATGTTAAATCTTTTAAGTGGTGGTCTCTGTACTTGACTCTTTTTATTGTGATGGATTGTTTGACTGCAGGTTCAAAAGTCGGCCTATTTCCTTTGTATTCGCAAGCTTAACCTGTTGTGTTCCTTTGCTCCGTCTCAGGATTTTTACTATTGTGATTGTTAAGCCTTAAAACGGACACCTGACTAAGATGTGTCAAAAGCATGAAGAAGCTATTATAATCACTGACACTGGATACCATTCAGATGTCTGTTCAGTTTCTGACATACTCTACACGCTTGAGCTATTCCAGACAACAGGACAAACGGAAACGTTAAAAACAGTTTATTTGACGCATCCATTTTAAATAGCTCATTTCAGTTTGTAACCTTGATTTGATTTATTTATTTAGAACAAAAGAATAATACACTTAATACAGTCCTTTAAACAAATTACATTTCATCATGGTCGAAATGGAGCGGGATGAAGCTCAAGCTTATTATTTTCCCCACCCCATTACCACACACACATAATTCGTCTGTTACTTCAACCTATTTCTTCTTTTACTTATCTCTTCTGTTTACATGAGACATTTTTCATCTATTTGGCATATTTTACATATTATATGGTTAATTCACCATTTGTACGTTTCCTTTTTATAACATAGATCCAAAACATTCGTGGTACTGTAAACAGCTATTAACTACAAATTCATCACACCTTTGTCATTTTGTTTTTGTATTTTTACAATCACCTTTATTAATCAATATATTCCTTTAATAATATATATTTATACAACTTTTTAAATTGATTACTATCCTGACACTGTATCCTGTTTGAGAATCATTGATTTATTGTCCAAGATAAATCTTGCTTTATACACAAACCTTTTAAATAGATCTCATCGTTGAGAACAAGTGGAGGTATTCAGTTTATTGTGAGATTTTTATTTTATTATTTAATTCAACATATGAAAATCCTATTTACACTGCTGCTTCAACTTCTTTAGAGACATCTGAAGTGCATCTAAAAATCTTCTTTGAGATGTTATGACATAAAGAATTTATACTTATTCATGTCATTAACATGTTTAGATTTAATTTTTTATCAAATCGAGGTATCGCAATTTTTTTTTTTTTTTTTTTTTTAAATAAAATATTAAAGCAGCTTTTTCACTATCGTGCCAAACCGTTCTGAACTGTTAGACAACCGTGCTGAATTGTGTTGATAGATTCTGTGTGTTGACATTGCGGCTTTGTTGATGAGCTACCACAGCTGGCTCAGCGCAAGCGCGCTAGCCCATTGACGCGAGGTGCGCGCAGACTCAGCGGAGGCGCGGGATGCGTCGCCAGGCGAAAGTATAACGCCCCATTCACACGAGGCTTCAGCTTCAACGCTTGACAGAGGGCGTGTATGACGTTGGGGCTGACGCGATCGTCATAGCAGTGTCAGCCAATGAAATTAGTCAGCAATAGGCCACTGTTGGAGCTAGTGTATTTGCATACAGCGATCTGATTGGCTGACGCTTCTGTCGGCGCTTGAAAAGTTGAGCATGTCCCAACTTCTGCATCGAGCAACGCCTCTAAAGCGGCGCCGACGGATCCACAAAGCAGTTCGGCAATGCCTGACGTCAACCATTCAAAGTGAATAGGAAGCGTTAAAGCTGACGCCCCGTGTGAATGGGGCGTAAATCCAGCTTAACACTCAGGGTCGGTGCGTCCATAGAGGCGACCTAGGCAGAATAGTGAGCGAGAACCCCCCGGTTCTCACTTTTATCCGCAAAACGGTAAGTTTCTATTTCACTTTCGGGTTGAGGGCTGCGTGATTGCTGTTCGCCTAGAGCGCCAGTTCAGCTTGCTCCGGCCCTGATTACACTATATATATTACACAAAATAATAAAATAGGCTAAATGTTTTATTCGTGGCTAGAGCTTAATTAATTTGATTGACATATAGGCAATGAGACCTTTACTTCACCTGACTGAGCTTGAGTTTATTGCATGCTGCGCTGTATTCGGTAGCACAGATCGCTCTGATCTGGATGAGAATTTTACCAGCGACTACATGCACTGCTGAAAGCCTTTTTTTCCTGCTGCGCATCGAATCAACAACAACATATATCCATGGAACACGAACTTGCAGACTCTTTGAACAACGAGGAAATAATTGCACCTAATTCAAATCCCAGACGTCTGATTTTGTATTTTATACCTGCGCACCACCTGAAGGACGGTTACGGCGTGTTGTGAATGTCGGCTGTCACCGCAGAAAGTCAAATCTTTCTTTAATTAGGACTGTTGCTTGAAAGCTTTACTGAGTGGCACAGTAGCTGTCCAAGGTACTGTAGCTATGAATTAAATCATAACCCATATATGCACCAATAAACAAGTAAAATGAATAAAAAATAAATATGGATTCTTAAATGTCGGTATTGTTTTTACTCCAAAACAATATCAATACGTTTTGACAAATGTTTTATAAAAATAAAATTGAGCAATTTCCAACATTTCAGCTATAGGCTGTTATATGATTCAGTTAAATATATGATAGACATTTAAATATACTGTAGATCGATATGTAACAGGTTTCTGTGGGGTTTTTGTTGTTCACAGTGATCTTTAATATATACTGGGTGGTGTAGCTACGCACAAATATTTTCGGTCCCACTTTATATTGTGTCGCTTATACCTGTGAACTTACATGGTAATTAGGTGTGTAAGTAGTATGTAACTACAGTGTATGTACACACTGGTACAGAGTATTTACTTGTGTATACTGGTGTAATTACACTCATGTAACAACCAACTGAATAGTATGTGTAAGTACAAATGTGTAACAGGACATTGGTAACAACACTAGGAAAGTACACATCTGTAACAAGAATTATGTAAGTGCATTGTGTAACAACAATATGTACTTGCAGATGTTTTCCCACTTCCACACCTGTTTGCAGATCATGTACTTGTGAACACTGTATGGCAGAACTAATGCTGCATTAGAAGGTTTCACCTTGTGATACACATGTACTTGCATGGTAAATCCACAGGATCCACTCAATATAAAGTGTAAAATGGTCACAAATTACTGTTCATACATTCATTCATTTTTTTCAGCTTAGATGGGTTGCAGCTGGAAGGGCATTCACTGTGTAAAACATATGCTGGATAAGTTGGCGGTTCATTCCGCTGTGGCGACCCCAGATTAATAAAGCGACTAGGCCGAAACGAAAATGAATTTTATTTTAAACTTTATATTGTGGACTGTTCCTGTGGAGTTACCATGTAACTACACTGTTATTAAAGTGTTGCATAGAAGATATTTCTACAAGTTACACAGTAATTTGTGACCATTTTACACTTTATATTAAGTGGACAGTTCCTGTAGAGTTACCATGTAAGTACACTGGTATCACAAGGTGAAACCTTCTAATAAAGCATTAGTTCTGCCATACAGTGTTCACAAGTGCATGATCTGCAAACAGGTGTGGAAGTGAGAAAACATCTGCAAGTACATATTGTTGGTACACAATGCACTTACATGATTCTTGTTACAGATGTGTACTTTCCTAGTGTTGTTACCAATGTCCTGTTACACATTTGTACTTACACATACTATTCAGTGGGTTGTTACATGAGTGTAGTTACACCAGTAATACAAAAGTAAATACTATGTAAACGTGTGTACATACACTGTAGTTACATACTACTTACACATCTAATTACCATGTAAGTTCACAGGTATAAGCGACACTTAATATAAAGTGGGACCATATTTTCTAAAACGTCAAGCAGGAATTTGTCTATAGGAATGTAATAGGCTACACCTTGTTGACCAATTTATGTATGTATGGCCATTAAAAATACATGTTCCTTAACCAGATGGTTTTTCAAGTTACTTATAAAGCGATTGTAACTTCAGTCATGTTGTTTTAAGTTGACTATAGTTACACAGTAAAAAAAAAAAAAAAAAAAATCGAAATCGAAATCGTGAATCGGTCAAACTTTATGAAAAAATCTAGATTTTTTTTTTTTTTTTGCCATATCGCCCAGCCCTAGTTAATCCTGATAAAAACATGTTAGTTAGTTCATGCTAAGATGGTAATTCAAGCTAGCAAATTGTTAACATGCTATATACTTTTTTTTACACATCAGACTTATTTTTTGTAAAAGCAACAATCAAATGTATAAAGAGTCACATAGACTTTCACTGAGGGTGTCAAAACGTTGATAATATGAAATCTAATGGAGTGTTTAAACTTTATTTGCTGTTGAAGACCTTCAAGTCTGCCTAACCTGCTGTCACTATAGCAAAACCTAACAACTAGCTTAGAATATGTTAGCAACATGCTTATCCATGTCATTAACATGATAGAAACATGTGATTTCAAACTAACAATGTGGTACTACTGATAAAAGCATGTTAGAGGTCATTCATGCTAACATGTTAATTCAAGCTAGCCAAATGCTAACATGCTAGCAATGTTAATATGTGCTTGAATTAACCCTTCCTAACATGTTCTGTTAGGAATAGGTTAGCAACATGCTAATTCCATTTAGAGACATGCTTTCAATATTTAAAAACGTGCTAATTTAACCTAGCAAAATATAAAATGCAGAAACATGCTAGCAATCATACTAATGTTAACAATGCGCTAATTTATTTGACAATCCTGTTAGAAATGTGCAAAAAAATGTGCCTCATTTTTAGCCGTCGTAGTAGTATGTCATGAGATTAACATGCTAACGAAGTACTAATTCTAACAAATGTTGTAGTTCATGTTAACAAATTGACATTAAAACATTACAAATATTTTCAACATTAATTACTGCATTAATGCAACATGCTAGTTCATGGTAGAACATACTAGCATGTAAAAACATGATAACAGTGTTAACCATGCTTGTTATCTCACATTAGCAACATGCTTAAATTACTTGATTTACACTCATTTGTAATTCTTTTGATAAATGCTTTGTCCAAGTGGTTCAATCTGAATATAAAGTTTTTATTTAACCTTTACTCATTAAATTTTATATTATATCTAATATCTTAGTGGACTCTTTAGTGTTGAGGCTTTACTTGAGCTTTTTTTGTGATGGATTGTGTTTGAGTTCAAATGTTTCATTTTCTTTGTATTCACATACATTACTTGTGTTCCTTGGCTTCATCTCAGGACTTTCACTATTGTCATTGTTAGGCTCAATGTTATCTGTTTTCCTGCGGCACAATATTTTGGCTTGTGCAAACTAGGCACACCGTTACTCCTCAGAGAAACAAGTCCAATTGAAAACTGATCCTCACACATTTTATTCTGTCTCTGTTAGATACGTTGTTTGCTTGAGGATATCCGGGAAAACTGTGAAAGAAATTTTGGGCCCCGAGGTATGAAGGCAACAGAAATGAATTCAACTTTTTATTATTAAAACATTTTCCTGGTTCATGAGAACCTGGATTCCCCTCCTTCCAGGCATAGTTATAGTGAGTTATGGGAGGTTTTTTTTTCATGGGGATTTATGGGAATAGGAAGCTTAGAAGTTTGGATCTTGGACACTGATAAGAAATCCTGCATGTTTACACTACTTCCATGAACGTGATTTAAACCTGATTATGAATCTATAGATCCCTATTTGGGCCTAAATAGTTGTGTGCTACACACTCAATTAGATAAGATGATTAGCAGTACCTGGATTAGCCTGTGTTATTACTTTAATCGGTTGTTATTCCAGATTATTTCACAGTTCTCTAGAATACAAGATTCTGATTAGTTGGTCGCAACATTCCAAGGGATGTTATTCCTAGATAACAACCACTTGAACTAATAACACATGCTTATCCGGGTACTTCGAATCATCTTGACCGTCAATGAATACGTTCACATCCATATTTATATGCTTTTTTGCCTTTGCTGCTGTTTTTGACTATTTGGCGCCATCTTGTGGCTGAATAATACATGGGTTAGTGTATGCTCCATTTAGCCTCTTTTCTTTCTGCCATCTTTGCCTTTAATTAAAGAAATAATAGATTCTCACAGCTCAGAACAATGTTTTGTCTCAAATTTTAACATTTTGTGGCAAGTAGCCATGTAATAAGAGGGATAAAGTACATCCAGATGGTTGTTTTTTGCAGAATGAACTTCTTCAGTCTCGAACTGCCGATAAGCCTGTTGAGCTTTATTTTGCGATATTCACCTGGAACTACATTATCCCTTACATAACATACCTTGGAATCTTAGGATTGACCAATCAGAATCAAGTAGATTAGTACGCTGTTATTGCTTAATTTTAAAAGTGTTAAAACATGCTTGGTGATGAAATGTCAGGAATGAATATCAAACTCTGCTTGAACATATGACAGTTGAGCTAAGAGATTTGACACGATTCAGTAGTCCACGTGTGTTTGTTGAAACATACGCATCAAATTTCACAATAAATATGATAAATTAACAAAAGATGCAATTAAACATACCTTAAGCCTCTTCAGAGTGGAGATGAATGAATGTATAATCTGCAAACCTTACATTTTGCATTCTGAATTGATTTTGAACATGTCTCATGCAGTCATATATAGTAAACAATTTGGGGATCAAATAATTCAAAATTAAAAGTCCCACAGCGGCGACGCAGTGGCGCAGTAGGTAGTGATCTATTATTGTTCTACTATGCCTTGGCACACCTAGATTTTGTTTATAGGGCACCTTTAAATAAATTATACTGTTGTTTTAAAATCCTGCTCTTATTTAGTTACTAGACTACATTTTAGTTTCTTTATTATTAATATTTCACTGATTAAATTATAGTAGGATTCAAAAAGAGACAATTTTTAGGATCTAATTTATTGATTGATTTCAGTTACTATAAAAGGAGGTTTAAAAGGAGGCTCTTTAAGATTTAAATTGATTTTAACATGGAATATAACATTTTAATTACAATAACTTTTTAAAAATAATTCATTTTAGTATTTATGTGATAAATTAGGATTTAATGTTTTTAAGAAATGTGGGAAATAGATGTTATTTTGGGATTCTTTTTTCTTTTTTTTAAACATATGAAGAGATCTGCTGTTTCTGAAGCAGGCGCTGTAGTCCAGAAGGAAGCTTCAGGTTTAATCTTGCTCCGCAGAGTTCCTGTGCACAGACGCCATACCGGTTGCCAGGTGTTTGTGCGTCAGAGGAAGTTCAGACATGAGTCTGAGAGCAGAAATATATTTGCTCACTGCTGATCCAAACTGACCTGCACACACACACACACACACACACACACACACGCAGACACACACACACACACACACACGCAGACACGCACACACACACGCAGACACACACACAAGCAAGCAGATTATCTGATCTGCACCAGATGCAGCCAATGCAAATACTCTGATTTGTTGCATAAGGCTCTTAAAATTAGAGCTTCACCATATTTTACAAATTCAATGTAAAAGACTTCAGATTTCTTTAGTTTGACAGATTTTTACGTAGTTTTACAGAGTTCAGTGTTGTTTAGCATAACATATTAGGATTTATGTTCGTTAAAGTAATATTAAATACAGCACTGAATACATATGTTTGCTTATTTTTTTAAATATTATGAATAACTATGTTGGCCACCTTTTGCTAGATTGATCCTTTTAGATTTTTGTTATATTTATACTTTTAATATATTTTGTTTTCAAAACAAGGCCTTATATTTTATATTTATTAGGTAATTTATTATATAATTTAGAATTTAAGTCAGCTAAAGTTCTTCAATTTTAACTGTTTTTTACCACAAGTGTTCCCTTTGCTTATTAGATAAATTATTAATATAAAATTCATAGTTTTGCCAGTTTCCATTATTTAGAATATCGTGTAGAGCTTATTTCTACTTAGTTTACCATGAACGTCTTCATCAGTGTTTTGACTGAACCACTCTGAGATCAGCAGTATATAAACTAGATTTCCCAAACTGCTATTCAAATGTCTTCAAATGAAAGTATGGTATCTGAAACCAAGTGTGTTTGTGTACATTATCTAACACTAATGTGTTCGCTATCATGTTTACACAGAAAAGTGAACATGGCCTTCTGGTTATCAGTTGAGTTGAATGGGAAAAAAGTTGCTTTTTAGAATTATCTAAAACTGGGCGTTTTGTTATTCTTGGGTTTGTGTCTCTCTAGCCATTGGGGCTGAAAAGATTAATCAAAACGCACAATTTTTTTTTTTATATAAATTTGTCTTTAGTCTTCTGATTTCATATGGTCTTATGTAATGACATGTAAGATTAATAAGATTATTATGCCTCTGAAAAAGCTCAGATGATGGTGTCAAGGTTTTGGAAGTTTCTGATTGGCTAATTGACAACATTTGAGTTAATTGGAGGCACAACTGTAGAATAGTATTTAAGGAAAACCTCAAACACACTGCTTCCTTGTGTGACAACATGGGAAAATCAACAAGCCAGAATCAACAAAAAAGCCAGATTACAATTTGCTAAATTAAACTGGGAAAAAGAATAATTTTTGGAGACATGTCCTGTGGTCTGATGGAACTAAGATTGAACTGTTTGGCCACAATGGACAGTGTTACATTTGGAGGACAACGGGGAAAGCCTACAAGCCTAGGAACACCATCCCAACTGTGAGTATGGGGGCAGCAGCATCATGTTGTGGGGCTGTTTTGCTGCAGGAGGGACTGGTTCACTTCACAGCATAGATGGCATCATGAAGAAAGAACATTATGTAGAAATACTGAAGCAACATCTCAAGACATCAGCCAGGAATTTAAAACTTGGCCACAAATGGGTCTTAAGGACAACAGAGTGAATGTTTTGGAGTGGCCATCACAAAGCCCTGAGCTCAATCCTAAAGAAAATTTGTGTTGAAAAAGCTTGTGCGAGCAAGACAGCCAACAAATCTCACTCAGTTACACCAATTCTGTCAGGGGGAATGGGCCAAAATTCCTGCAAACTATTGTGAGAAGCTTGTGGAAAGATGCCCAAAACTTTTGACCAAAGTTATACAGTTTAAAAGCAAAGCTAAAAAAATACCAAGGAAATGCATGTAAACCTTTTGACTGTCTAGAAATTAATAAAAAATTCTCTCATTATTCTGGCTTTTAGCAAATGTAAATGATTTAGGTAATCCTAACGGACCTAAAATAGTAAATGTTTAGTAGGATTTACCATCAGACATTTTTTAAAAATAGTTATGTTCCTTTTTTTAGAGTGTATGTACAGTAAACTTCTGGTTTCAACTGTAGGTGTATGTAATGCATGGAATTTGCTTCAATTGTGTCTTTTCGCATTACTCCAAATATTTCAACTCAAGCATAAAAATCTGCTTACTGTTGAGAATCAGCATTGTTGTTTGAGAGGTGCGTTTTTATTTTTGTTTTATTTAATGTCCTGGTCACACTAGGGTTGGCAGATGTCGACCAATTTGGCATCGTACGATGTCTAATGTGAAACATTGTGATGGACTATGGCATTGTCATTGTAAGCGGTGGTGAATTAATTATTTATGAATAATTAATTAATTCATAGCGAATTAATTATTTGTAGGCTACCGTTTCAACTACCTGACCCGCATGGTCTTTGTTTTACCCATAACCAAATCATAAAAAAAAGATACGTTACACACAAATTACCACCTGTCAATCACTTTTTCCGTAGGACTCTGGCATAAATAAGCAGAGTGATCTGTTGTCATTATAATGGCGCACACGTGATTCGTTTTCGGCGGTATAGTGTGGAAGGCGGGCTTTTCAGAAATGCTAGATAAAACGCCAGTGTGGACGTGGATCGTTTTTGTTCTAAAATGCCGTTTTAAAAGTAAGACATATTAATGTAAACGGAGCCGTGTGTATTTTTCGTGAGCGAGTTGCTGCGGCGGGGGCGAGGTGGAGGATTGCAATGCCGGCTCGGCATCGTGATGTCTATCGGCCATCGGCGATAGATGATGGCATCGTCTATCCACCCAACCCTAGGTCATACGATTCCTTGTTTTTATATTTTTGCCCTACTAATAAAACAAATTAACTGGAAGCAGCCAGCGTTGTGCATTATTTGGAGTGCGTTTCTGTATTTGCATGCGTTTTCTTAACTTTAGAGTTAGGAAATATTTTGCGCTGTGTCTGCCAAACAGTGAAACTTTTTTTTTTTTTTTTTGGAGGGGGGGGGGGGGGGGGGATCTCTTTTTGTTGTCATTTGAAATCTGTCCTTTATTTGTATTTGTTTTCATTTATTCTCTTCCTGTTTTGCAACTCCAACTGGGGAAAACAATAGATTCTTTCTGTGAAGCAGCACATAAAATGATAGGATTACCCATCATTCTCTCAGAATAGCCCTGTCATTATTGTATTAGAGGCGCAGGATAAACCTTTATTTTGCTTCATCTGTTAATCTGTTGACTCCTGCCCTTTGAAACAGATGTCGGTGGGTCGACCGAGGTGACGGCCCATTAACTTCTATTCCCTAACAAATGATACCTCCAAATCTCTAACTAAAATCATTGGAATTAACCCTGAAGATTCCAATAGTGTTAATTACTTCACTGTAAAAAATAAGCAATATTTACTCTTTATTATGCAGATACTTAATGTTATTTTATATTATGCAGATACTATTATTTTATATAATGCTGATACTTAATATTATATTTATCATTAAATATAAAGTGTCTCCATAATGTGCTTTCTTTTATTAATTTTCAAGGTGTATACGAGTTCTGCTAAACATGACAACAAGAGGCTAATAAAACTAATATTATTCCTTTTCGTTTTATGAATGTCTACAAATTTGTAAAACTGATCCAATAACCGGTAAAAATTATGAAATCTGATTCATGTATTGATTCATGACACATGATATATATATTGAATTTTCGAAACATTTTGAAACAGTAATGACCTAATGATGCCCTGTTTACTGAAATCATGTGACCTTGCCAATTTGATACGCATTCAAAACCACTGATTCAAAGCAAGAGATTCTTCAAAGCTTCACGAAGGGTGTTTTAAAATCAGTCATCACTAGTTTCACATGCATTTTTTTGTCTTTTTGAAGTGTTTACCTAAAAACAATTAAAGGAGTGGTCCAGAGTGTATTCTTAAGGCTTGGTTGTTTATATAAGATGCAAAGCAATGTGGGCTCATGCTTCATTTATAAAAAAAAAAATAAAATCATGTTATTTTTTTTATATATCTTACTTGGATTATGTACAGCTACTCAGCTAACATGAAAACGACTGTCATATTTTTTCTAGTTCCTCCGATAGGCTCCCCCTCAAGAGGCTCTGATTGGTCAGCTAACATAATGTGCTGTGATTCATGGATCAGTTCCACGTCACCAGGAAAAGCATCATGCCTCCACAAGCACGCGCTTTGCCTCTGCTGTGTAAATACTGTCAGTCAGAGTAGCTGTTAGCCGTATCAGTTTGAGCCTGAATCAGACGGAAAATGAAAAGGACACAGCTGAATCTCACGCCTGCTCTCTAAAAAAAAATCTGACAATTGTCTTTCACATATATTCAGAATAAGCATGTGTAAGTAATATGAAACGTTTGCATATATTTTGCGAGTTCGTTATTTAAGAAGTAGAACGCGGCCGTATAGAGAGACACTGCAGCGCTGCTGAAGATTATGGCTGTTTGCAGCGGTTTGATGGATAAATATGAGTTTGTAGCTAAATTGTTAGCGGTGCCAAACAGCATTTGCCGTTATTTACATCCTTGTTTACGTTTTTTCTACAACATACCGTTAATGCTAGACACTATGCATGTCATAGATCAACTTTTGCTATTATGGTTGGAGTTGTTCCTTTAAAGAGGTTTCAGCCGAGTCCAGCACTGAACTGAGAGAGATTCTGGAAGCTGTCCTTTGTCAAATGCTTGCTATATATATATTTTTTTAATTTTCTAGAACATAATTAAAATTAAATTGTAAGCACTTCTCTCTTGGTGTCGTGTCCTTTGGAAGCTCAAATACAAAAACAGAAGAAGCTATGTGGAAATAGCAGCATTTGGACACCATTTTTGCTTTCTGTGCTATAACATAACATCGCCTCTGGCCACGCCCCTTTGCTGCGCGTAGTGTATGCGCATGGTGAATGCGCGTAACCTGAATCGTTTGTGATCTCTTTTTTGTAGTTCCCAAACTTCATTTGCTATAGGCTTTGCTAAGCTAACTCTGTAAAAGCCAATGTCTCCCTTTGCATTGAACTTTGAGCGGATTACATTCAGAGATGTTGTTTATGTTCACACTGCTACATTACACATCAACTAAAGTTTAAAATATGATATCATAGTGGACCACCCCTTTAAGTAAACAACACAGCAGGTTTCTTGTTACAATATGATACCGACACAACTGAGACAATGAGAATCCTCAAAAGACCCCAGAGATCTCTTAATACACACAATACACAATGATGTGTTTTTTTTTTTAGTATGAATGTATTTTTTTAAAATAGAAAATGAAACCCAGATGTCATAACAGCAACAGCAAGTTACTACACCTGACATCAAGACTACACCATAAAACAGTGGGAAATGCTAAATCTCCCAGTGCATTATTGAAACACCAATATCAGAAATTTGATTAGGTTTTACTTAATTTTGTCACTTCGATTATTTCCTCAAAGATTCATTATAAACATAGCTAACAATTCCAAGTAAAATACACCTGCAAGCTCATGGTTTCATTTATACAAGTTTACATTGACAGCTTGTATATAAGTTACTTTTAAAATTTTATATATACTGTATATATTTAACCTGAAGTGAATTATCTAATGTAGAAAGGACGTTTGTTTTTCTGTAGTATTTATATCAGTGGCATACTGTATATCAGTTGTACGTCATTCAAAGAAAATGGTGTTGATGCAAAAACTGTTATGTGTCTTTTTTAGAGTTGTAGATATTTAGGGATGAAGTTAGTTCTGGGTTCTTCCAGCAATTTCTCGTTATACTTTTGAACATGCTTGAGCTTGTCTTTATGACATCCTCTGTAAACTAAAGCCTTTAAACTGCCACTGATTGAGATTGATTATGAAATTGCGGCTCCCGCTAAAGCTCAGGATTAAAGTTTAATTGTAGTTGCGAAGTACTGTAAATGGATCTTGTAGTCTTTATATTGGTCAACATGCAACATTTACTTATGGCATAATTAGTGATGAGTTGGCGAGCGTTTGCTGTATTTTATTTTATTTATTTTTTGAGTAAAATTGCAAGATGATATGCTTTTTCCACTTGTTCATATACTCATTCATCTTATGTACATCGTAATAAATTATCTTTGTAGTATTTATTTATACATTTAATACATTTAATTCGCTTTTATTTTTATTTTGGTCATTTATGATGGCTACAGTCCTTTATTGCATTTTTATCTATTTTGTTATTATGTACATTTTTATGTAATTGTATTATTTTGTTTGTTCAATTAAATAAAAATAAGTAATTTATATATATGTATGTGTGTGCGTGTGCGTGTGTGTAATAGTAATAATAATGCTAATTAGATTTATCAGTAATAATAAATAAAAACATAAAATGTTTTTATTCATATTTACAAATGTCTATATAGTATAATGCTAATTAGATTTATCAGTAATAATAAATAAAAATACATAAAATATTTTTTTTCATATTTTCATGTCTATATAGAATTATTTATTAGTTTAGTTATAATTTCAATCACTTCGGTACATCAGATTAAATTGAAAAATAAAAATAAATAAATATTTATTTGGCATTTATGTATTATATATTTTATTTCAATTATATTTTATTAATCAACAATTTTAGTTTTTATTTAGTTTATGTATTTAATATCTAGCTTTAAATTTAAGTAATTTAACTATAATAATCATGTTTGTTTGTTTTTTTTCTGCACATTTATGCATTTATTAATGTTGATTTTTGTTTGTTTTAACTTTGTATTAATTTAATTATCTTTAAATGTGTATTTGTTTTTATGTATCTATTTTTGGTATAACAAGTATCTTGTATAAATGTTGCACATACATACAATAAACGTCTCTTTCACATCTGTCTTTGCAGAGAAATTGAATAAAGAAAACACAAAAATCGGAGCAGCTTCTCTCAGCGATGGACAGCTGCATGATGAAAAACCTTTACAAGAAACTGCCAAGAAAGGTGAGCCAGTTCACAGAGATCATTTATAGCTAATTCAGCCCTAATAGTTCATCGATTTGAAAGACGAATAATGCACCATAACTTAATAATGTAATACAACTGGCACAAAGCCCGGAAAGACAATAGGGTAAAACCCTTGTTCTTGAGGTCAGCCATTCATACTGTACATTCAATGTCAAGTGAATTACAGAGAGCAGCACTGTCACCTACCCGACTCCAAACACCAAATCAGACACTCTCAAACACAATACAGACCACATTTCCTTGCTCTGCTGATAAGATTGTGGACTGACAGTATGTGTCTGTGTGGAAATCTGTTCTCCAGTATTAACCAGAACACCTGTGGAAATCTGACTGATGATAATAATGATGATGATGATGATAACATTCACTTTTATTTAAACTCTCTTTTGGTATAATTTAACACTGATAAAAAAGCACATAAGCAGTACCTGAGGTGATTGTTGTCATAGAAGTTTATGCTGTTTTTCAGCCATGTGAAAAAAAAACGTTTCTAAAAAAGAAATTTCAGGTGATGGTTTGAACATAAACTCCTTTAACATGGAAAAGATTCCTTTTGTCGCATATCGTTGCATTTAGTTATGGAGAAGGCTTGATAGTTGTGCATGCTTGCTCGTGTTAATGTTAATCCTTTTGTGTGGAGTCGTCAGGAGGGGCCAGGTAAAAATGTGTTTTAAACTTAAAAGTTATATAGTATAATATAATATAATAAAGATATTATTAAATATTATTGTATAACATTATTTATACATTGATAACCATGATGTTTTATGCTTGATATTTCAATACTGTTAGACTCCCAAGAAAACTTTTTTTGCTCTATCGTTTTTTTTATATATGCTGGTAATTTATTATACAGGGTGATTCAAAAAGAATACCACAACTTTGAAAATCTGTATTTGATCAAAGAAACATGATAGAACCTTGGGTAATTAATCAATGTGAAGAGTACTTCACACTAGAAAACAAGTTCATAGTGCTCTTCAGACACTCAAGTGACATCAACCTGAAAGCTGTGGTATTGTTTTCGAATCACCCTGTTTTTTATGCAGATGCACCGCATAGAAAAAGACTTGATCACCCTAGTTGATCTAATTAATGAAATCCTTCCAAATAGGGCTATTCAAATCATCTGATGAAAATATATTCATATTGCAATGTATTTTGCAGCAAAATAAAATATCGCAATGTCAGATTTGTTCAATATCGTGCAGCTCTACCGTAGAACATAAAATGACAGTTGGTCCAAATAACCTACTTTTTATATGTATTTAAATGTGTGTGTATGTATGCATGTATGTATGCATGTATGCATGTATGTATGTATGTATATATGTTTACACAAACTTTAAACAAGGAGTTAAATAAGCAAATTGAATTACACATTCCCAAATTTCAGACTTCTTCACTACCTCAGAAGTAATGAGACACTTTAAACATTGTTTTTTAAATCATTAATATGTATATATATGTTTTAAGTCCTAAAGTTAAGCTCAAATGTATAGTTTGAAGTAATAATATTCATTATCGTCAGCCAGAAATAGATTTTTTGTCAATCAATCTGTTTATTGAAACATGTTTATTGAATGTCAAAACAATATTGTATGTAATCTTTAGCAACTCTCAAAATGAATAAGTGCTTTTCTATTTTAGCCTTAACTCATTTTAACATTTTTAAAAGCACTTAAACTCCTAAACTGATTGATTGGGCATGTGTGTATATGTTTGTATGTACAGTGGGTACAGAAAGTATTCAGACCCCCTTAGATTTTTTACTCTTTGTTATATTGCAGCTATTTGCTAAAGTCATTTGTTCATTTTTCCCCCTCATTATTATACACACAGCACCCCATATTGACAGAAAAACTCTAAATTGTTGACATTTTGCAGTTTTATTAAAAAAGAAAAACTGAAATATCACATGGTCCTAAGTATTCAGACCCTTTGCTGTGACACTCATATATTTAACTGCATCCATTTCTTCTGATCATCCTTGAGATAGTTCTACACCTTTAATTGAGTCCAGCTGTGTTTGATTATACTGATTGGAAATCCACACACCTGTCTATATGAGACCTTACAGCTCGCAATGCATGGCTGTTTCTCAATATGCGTTTTTCATCGATCTTGCGTTCTCGTGTAACGTCATCATCAATGCCAAAGTTCAGTTCCAAAACTCAAGACCGCAAGAATGGAGGACGCGTAAAAGTTCCCGGATGTGTTCTTGATATCGAGGATGCATGGATGCAGACTTGGGAGTGAAATTTGCTTGAAGTCCTAGAAATCTTTGCGACTGAGGTGGGAAGCACAGCATTTTATATAGATTTATTATTAAAGTTCAGAGATATAACTTGTCTCATGAGTTTCCCTAAATGAGACGGTGAAACATTACCATGGAAATCTTTATAAAGGCATAAACGCGTTAAAGGTGTTTATTTGTTGAAATTCCTATTAAAATTAGTTTTATTTGTATTGTGCAAGGTTTATTTTTAATGTCTTTATGCATAATATATATTGTGAAAAAGGAATAAACAATAAATCGTTGTATGAATGCTGTAATGTTTAAATATTTTTCCGATAAAATGCGTGAAGGTCATGTGACCATCAGGAAGATGATGAGCGAGCGGTCTCCACAAAAACACAAGTCCATTCTCAGTGTTTTTGGAATTGAGAAACGGCCAATGTCAGAGCAAATGAGGTCATCATAAGGTCAAAGGAACTGCCTGAAGAGCTCAGAGACAGAATTGTGGCAAGGCACAGATCTGTCCAAGGTTACAAAACAATTTCTGCTCTACTTAAGGTTCCTAAGAGCACAATGGCCTTCATAATCCTTAAATGGAAGACATTTAGGGTGACTAGAACCCTTCCTGGAGCTGGCCGTCCAGCCAAACTAAGCTATCGGGGGAGAGGAGCTTTGGTGAGAGAGGTAAAGAAGAACACAAAGATTACTGTTAACTGAGCTCCAGAGATGCAGTCAGGAGATGGGAGCAAATTTTAGAAAGTTAACCATCACTTCTGCCCTCCACTAGTCAGGGCTTTATGGGAGAGTGGGCTGACGGATGCCTATCCTCAGTGCAAGAAACACAAAAGCCTACTTGGAGTTTGCTAAAATGGGGAGAAATAAGATTCTCTGGTCAAGATAGAACTTTTTGGCCTTAATTCTAAGCGGCATGTGTGGAGAAAACCAGGCACTGTTCATCACCTGGCCAATACACTCCCAACAGTGAAGCAAGGTGGTGGCAGCATCATGCTGTGGGGGTGTTTTTTAGCCGCAGGGACAAACCGACTGGTGGCAATCGAGGGAAAGATGAATGCGGCCAAGTAAAGGGATATCCTGGACAAATACCTTCTCCAGAGTGCTCAGGACCTCAGACTGGGCCGAAGGTTTACATTCCAATACAATGACCCTAAGCACACAGCTAAAATAATGGAGTGACTTCATAACAACTCAGTGAATGTTCTTGAATGGCCCAGCCAGAACCCTGACTTTAACCCAATAAAGCATCTCTGGAGAGACCTAAAAATGGCTGTCCACCAACGTTTACCATCCAACCTGACAAAACTGCAGAGGATCTGCATGGAGGAATGGCAGAGGATACCCAAATCCATGTGAGAGAAAAAAGATTCCCAAAACGACTCATGGCTGTTACTGTATTAGATCAAAAGGGTGCTTCTACTAAATACTGAGCAAAGGGTCTAAATACTTAGGTCCAAGTTATATTTCAGCTTTTCTTTTTTAATAAATCTGCAAAAAATGTCAACAATTTAGTGTTTTTCTGTCAATATGGGGTGCTGTGTGTATATTAATGAGGAAAAAAATGAACTTAAATGATTTTAGCAAATAGCTGCAATATAAAAAAAAAAAAAGAGTAAAAAATGTAAGGGAGTCTGAATACTTTCCGTATCCACTGTATGTGTATTTAGGGACAGTTTGTTTTAGAAAATATTAAAGACTCCCATTATACCTGTCTTTGATCGTCTCCACCTCCTGAATCACACATTAAGCTTCAATTATGAAATGAAATAATTGAGTCTAATTTTTATCTTTTTGTTGTTATATAAACAATAAAGTTATATAAACAATTGTATGAAACGTCTACTTTCTATAATTTCCTATAATTATAATCTATTATTTTCAGTAATTAAAAATAATCATTTTGTTTCTGTCTGTACGCTCTGGTCAACTGTGTTACTGTTATAAATCCAATCTTTAAAGCACTGATAGAAAAACTATGTCTCTGCAATTCATTGAGTCCTGTCATTATTCTTCTCTCATTAGCTTGTACTAAATGCTATACATTTATACACCGATTAATTATTTATCAACTCTGTTATGATATTCATTTATTTTCTAATTTACCTTATATGAAAAATGATGAAAATGCATGCAATTGTGTTTAGACATGCATTGTGGTATCTGGTTTGAGGTTAAAGCACAAAAAAGTGGAAAATGTCCCCTCCGTTTCTGTCAACTCTATTGGTGGTGGTTTAAAAAGTTTAACAATGATTTAAGCAACAATTAATAGAATCAAACATTTGTTGTATGTCATTCCAGTTTTAAAATGAATGAAAAATGCAGTAACTAGCTACAAGTCTGGATTGAGTCATATACAGTTGAAGTCAGAATTATTATTAAACATAACAGTTTTAATAACTGATTTCTTTTATCGTTGCCATTGTTAGGATTTAATTAGTTGTCTAGGGAGAGAAAACGTAACATTTAGAATATTATATTATTACTGAAGAAAATGGGTGGAAATAAACAAGGACACACAATCTTAACACTTAATTTGTTTATTCCTCTATAAGGAAAAAGGACAAAACCAACAAAAGAGAGGCATGTATGAGCTTTGTACAGTGCAATTGAAAATAAATAGAAGCAATCATCGAAATACAATCAAACCAAAAGTTATAGGGGGAAAAAGGAGCTAGAGTGGCGCCAAAGCAAGAACTAAACAAAACCAACAGCCACATAAACTAGAACACAAGATCCCCTCTAAACTTACTAAAGAAAATAAAAATGCGAAAAAGAAACCGAAATCTTCAGTGTATGCGATGCCAGCAAAGTAAACTCCCTAAAATAAAAAACAAAAATACAAAAAGGCAGCACCCACCCACTTACCTAGTGTTTCTGAACAATTCAAATAACTACGGGCAAAATGTATGTCGTCCGACTTGTTAACCTATTCCTTTTTCCCCAAAAAGGAATGATAAACTTTTAAACCATATTGAATTTACAGTTGTTTGGGTAGTTCAGAGACATGAAACAAATCATAATACAGAAACGAGTGTACACAGCACAAACCCACGCGCACACAGCACTGAACAAACAAGGCGTGCCGGTCAAATTTAAAGTCCGTGGAACGAAGCCTGATTGGTCCACGAGGAAACGCCCTAATGAGGAGTGACAGGCTAGGGATCCAATCAGCAAGTACCTGAGATAGAAACAATAGCGGAACAAAAGGTGATAGGGCGAGACAAAGAGTAAATGACAGACTTTTTAATTAAATTCATCTTTATTTTTATAGCGCTTTTACAATGTAGATTGTGTTAAATCAGCTACACATAGAAGATTATAGTAGACAGGCAAGGAGAGGGAGAAAGCGACAAAAATCCAAACTCCCACGGACCGTAACAGGCATGATGACAGAACATAATATTTTCCTAGATATTTTTCATCACTTAAGGGGGCTAATAATATTGATTGACCTTAAAATGTTTTTTAAATGATTTATTGTAGCCAAAATAAAACAAATAAAAATTTCTCCAGGAGAAAAAATATTTTAGGAAATACTGTGAACAATTCCTTGCGCTGTTAATCATTGTTTGGGAAATGTTTAAAAAAAAAAGAAAAGAAAAAAAATTCACAGGAGGGCTAATAATTGTGACTTCAACTATAAATGTTGATTGCTATAAACTAGTCTTTGAGTATTTAAATATTAAACTAAATATGTAATGAATGTGCTATAAACTGTCCTTGGTATGTCCCAATGTTCTTCTTTAAATTATGTTTTCGTGCTGTGTTTTGTCCCCAGAGGCCTCAGCCTCCAGTTCTAAAAGTGTTTTCACACGACTGCTGAAAGTGGCTCAACATTTCATTCTAAAATCTGGCAAGCACAGCAGCGCTGCCAAATCCTCTCCTGCCAAGCGGAATCCTGCCCCAGGCCGGCTCGCCAAAACCAGAACCTCTTCCCACTTCACCCAGACACAGGTGCACATGCTTTACATCACAGCACATACCTGAGTTTGCTCCTTAATGCAAGACACTGCAGGTGAAAAGGGTAAAAACAAAATGAACTAACAGTTATCATCATACTTCAAAAAATACACTGTGCAAAATAGAACCACTTTAAGTGCCATGTAGTAGGGCTATACAATATATTAATTAAACATTGATATAGCAATGTGTGATTCCACAATGCTCGCATTGCAACTTTGGAGTCAGCATTGTATTTGACCAGGTACAACAGTTGAGATGAGAACATAGGAGAATTTTGGAGTCATTTCAGTTTGACCATAAGTTTATCAATTGCTTGTTTTTAAGGCCTGTGTAAACTGTGTATTTAATTATTTACACAATGAAGAATGTGCAGCTTTATTGTACATTTGATTATTTCATTTCTGTACCTGTATACCCTTAGACTCCTTCATTTGTATATTTGCTCGACTTTATTTGTCTATGCTTGTAATTTGTTATATTTTATGCAGATGCACTCTCCTACAAAATCATTGCAATCAGTGTAATATGATTGAGTTATTTTGTGCAATGTAAATCACAGAAAATAAAAAATGCAATGTGTATACTAGTATTCAACTTAAAGGGCAATTCAAAGGCTTAACTAGGTTAAGTAAGTTAACTAGGCAAGTTAGGGTAATAAGACAAATCATTGTATAACAGTTCTGTAGACAGTCGAAAAAAATATTGCTTAAGAGGGCTAATAATATTGACCTTAAAATGCTTTTTAAAAAAATAAAAGCAGCTTTTATTCTAGCCGAAATAAAACAAACAAAACTTTCTCCAGAAGAAAAAATATTATAGGAAATACTGTAAATTCCTTGCTCTGTTAATCATTGTTTGATTTAATATGATTAATTAAATTATCTTGTGCAATATAAATCAAAGAAAATGTTTAAAAAAATTTCAATGTGCGGTTTTCCAGATCGTGCAGCCATACTATGTAGAAGCTATAAAGTAACTGTAATGGTTCTCCAGCAGCTCTTTGAGGTGGTCAAGGTGCTATACAGGATACCACTATATAGGTGCTATGCATTACTACAATGGGTTTTTGGCTTGTAATCAGAAGGGAAACACTTTAAAGGGCCACGAAACCCCCTGTCTCAGCAGGGTGTTTTCACACCTCTGTTTTGAAAAAAGTCAGGAAAGTTGGGCGTGTCCAGCTCTGGGAGTGTCGGGGGAGGGAAAGAGGGATTGGATTTGCATAAAAGGGAGTTTCCATTTGGCCACGCGCTGATTTCACAGGCAAAACAAACATACAGAGGCTGATTTGATACCGCATGGCGAATGAGAGAAAAAAAATCCTCCGCATTTCTCTGTAACTTATGTACTCCGTAGGTAGCGTCAGAAAGCCGTGTTTATAGACTATCCTGTCACAAAATGGAGCAAAAATCCTGCACGAGGGGAATAGTTTGTGTTTACATGTTTACACTCGGAGAGCAGCATTTACAGCGGATCTTTCAGTGTATAATATTGTACTGTAATATTGCAGTGATATTAACATACTGTAAACTTGGTAACTAAATCATTTTGACTATGGTATGTCTTTAAAAACTGAAAGAGCTCTGCTAACCACGAACTAACTTTGCAATCTGGGTAAAACAAAGAGCACAGTACTGCAAACACTTACCAAATCTGTAGACAGACAATCAAACTGGAGCTGTGTCTTTTTAATAAAAGTAGACGAGCGGCAAATCCGGATTTTACCATTTCCAGATGCGAAAAGCTCTCGGGTAAAAATGTTCCTTACAAACGCGTTTCTGTCGCGTGTCGCGTGCACTGTAATCCACACGTGAGTCCAGCAGCTCTCTCATAGAGGGAAAATGAAAAAAAAACCTTCGTTGAAGCACAACAATAAACGCAACACCGACGACTCGTGTCTCCAAATTCTTGTTCTTTCACCTGTTTTGGCAACACAACGTGGCGTCTCTCTGCCGTCTGAACGCTGTAAACAATCTCCGGAGCTATCATGCATATTAATGAAGTTTCGCGTCATACACAATAGAGCGCGCCGATTGGTTTGAAGCACGTCTTTCTCATGAATTAATCCAGCACACTCACATACGTCAGAATGTCCGCGAAAAGACAGAGAGCCAGTCTGCTGGCTGGATTTACACCTAAGTATCTCATGGCCGTGACGTAGCTTCAAAAATTCGTTTCAAACCGGAAGAACGAATTTGCTCAAAATAACGCAAAAACAACCAATTTTCACTTTTTAGTGCAATATATGTGTCCTAATAGTGTTTATAGCAGCGTGGGACACATATATGACTGTCAACAGCTCAAAAAATGTGTTTTGGTGTTTCGTGACCCTTTAAATGCTATTTAGCACTGTTATTTTTATAGTGTATGTTTTTATATGTTTATAGTGCTATACAGTATGGCTCCTTTACCACCCCAAATAATCTTTTTTTAAACTGCATTTCATTAATTACTTTAGGAATTGCAACCCTTTTGTTTTGCATTACAAGGTTTATAAAGTGGTATATTTAAATGAGGCATTATTTATTTAAATATGGACTAATTTGCATACAATTTTAGCACAAAAGTTTGAATACTGGATGAAGTTGTTCTAAATTTATTTGACATATTATAGTCAAAGGATTTTGTGGAGAGAATTTTGTTATTTTTTGTCATTTTGTTGATATTGTTTTTCTTTGTTAAGAAAAAATATTAACCAAAAAACACCCACGCTATCCTGACAGAGCCGTAAAATATATAAACATATGTAAAAACAAATGAATAATAATAATAGTAATAAAATTATAAAATTAATATAAAAGGGCAATTTTGTCAAATGCATTAAGACAATGACAGTTAAATATAATAAAACAAGTCATAACAACATAATTCACATATTAACAGTCAGCTATCATTAAACACTTACACAGTTTGATCACATTGTTATAAACCTCTTTTAATCACTTTTCGTTATTTAGAAAATACTGTAAACAGACAGGCTGCACGGTGGCACAGTGGGTAGTGGGCCTCACAGCAAGAAGGTCGCTGGTTCGAGCCCCGGCTGGGTCAGTTGGCGTTTCTGTGTGAAGTTTGCATGTTCTCCCCGTGTTCGCGTGGGTTTTCTCCAGGTGCTCCAGTTTCCCCTACAAGTCCATAGACATGCGCTATAAGTGAATTGGGTAGGCTTAAATTGTCCGTAGTGTATGTGTGTGACTGAGTGTGTATGGATGTTTCCCAGTGATGGGTTGTAGCTGGAAAGGCATCCGCTGCGTAAAACATATGCTGGATAAGTTGGCAGTTCATCCTGCTGTAGCGACCCCTGATTAACAAAGGGACTAAGCCAAAAAGAAAATGAATGAATTAATGTAAAGAGACAGAACAATATATATATATATATTTTTTTTTGTAGAATACGATGTTGTATATAACTAAGCAATTTACATACAAACAAAGCCCTCTGTAAAATCAAAATATAAATATGATAAAGTTAATTTTGGTGTGTGTAAGTGCAGCTGAAGTGGAGATTTATGTTTTGGGAAAACAACCCTTTAAAAATATATATTACAAAAGTAATCTGCACACACAAAAGAAGCACTTAATTGTGTGTTTTGGATATTTTCTTTACATCAGACAGGAAAAAAACACTTAATTAAAAGCTTAAAATCTCTAAATTGACAGGTGTGTGTGAAAAACCTGTGTTTTTGCCTGCAGTGTCTTAATGCGTCATTAAAAAAGAGAATCTGGCAGCAGCAAGTGTGAGATTTCACATGTTTGTCCTGTACATGGTTCCTGTAAGTACAGTATGGCTGTTCTGCAGGTTCGGAGCAGGAGGAGCAGTAGCAGGCGTTCCCAGAATTCCTCCCTGGGTGGCGTCAGGAAGGAGAAACTCCCTTCTCAAAATTCAGATGGAGGCGCAGCTGAAGACAGGTATGTGGAAGATGGACACAACGTTACAACAACTTGGCCTCTTTTGTGTTTAAATGGATTTCCATAATTGGTACAGCATTTTAACTTACAGTTTCACTTTGAGAGAATTGTTCTTTAAAAAATACAGTTATAAAGGGATTATTGGGGATTATTCCCAAAAATGTAATTGTTTACTTTTGTTAATACATTTTTTCCTATATAATTTTTTTTATATATAGCCTGTTTCTATGAGAATAAGTGGGAAAAAAGTCAAATAAATGAATAATAATTTAAAAATATAAATATTATAAAATAAAAAGCTGATTTATAAACGAATACTTTTTAAAGTAAACATGCACAAATAATAAATAAAAATAAATCTCTTTATCCTACTGATTACGAAGTTAAAATTGAAGTCATTATTAAAAATAAACCAAAAAAAAATCTTAACATGCGTCCAAATTTATAGTTTGTTTTTGCAGAGAATTTGTAAATAAATTATCACTCATTAGAAGCTTTAATGGTGCTTTTGCATCATTTTTGATGCTTAAACATTTTATCTTGCTCTAATTCTTTGAGTGTAACTGCATGGAAAAGGGCTGCAGCACATTCTTCAAAATATCTTCTGTTCACACACACACAAAAAATAAACAAATATTTTTATAATTGTCAAAAACCTCAATCAAAAACCTGCATCACTTTGTGTAAAATAAAAGTATCCCTTTAACCCTGTTCCAAAATGTAAAAGCTAGACTATCAAAATATAGACAGTGAGTGTCACTTATCAAGTTCTTGCAGTTTTATTTATTTATTTATTTTTTATTTTTTTTCATCTTCATCACAGAAGGACATAATTTATGACTTTGTACTTTTTGTCTGTGCAAGAACAAATCATGTTCTGGAACTTTAACAGTCTGGGAAAATGCTTCTGGCTAGTTGAGCTGGTTGAGTTTTGCGTGTCTAACTCACCCGTTTGCATGAGCGTGTATCTGATTATTTTCATGCAGGAAATTCAAGTTCACATGCACGTCATGGCATTTTATTTAGAGACTGGTGTTCATACTGAACATTGCTGAGATGCCTTGAAGGAAAGCACACTTGAAGACAGCAGGTGTGTTTTTGTAGGATATTTAGGATTAAAGTAGCTGAATTTACACATTCAATGTGTTTGTGTTTAAGAAGCATATTGTAATGTGCTTTTGCTTGTAGTACATAATAAAACTAAACAAAAATGTGATTACACATTATTTTAAGGTGTACTTGCAGTGTAATTATTAAATGAACTACTGAGTAATATGAATTAATTATTTGTACTATATGGTTAGGGTTAGAATGTGGGTTAGGTTAATAATTAGTCATATGTGATTTTGCAAAATTAATTATAATTAGTATAGTAAGTGCTCAGAACATCTGTAACTCTTGGAAACTCTTGAAATCAGACATTTTATTTATTTATTTATTTATTTCACTGTATGTGTATTCTATAAAATATTTGTATTATGATTATTTATTTCTTAGCTAGAAAATATGCAGGTTGTAGTATTTTATTTTAATTTATTTCAGATTACTTTATTCCAGGAAACAAAAATAACAATCCTGCTTATTTATGATATATTTATTTACTTATTTATAATATATTGTATAATAATTATCCTGCTTTATTAAATAGTTTTTTATTATTGAATTATTATATATGTGGTTTTATCTTTTTAATTTGTTTTCCTTTATTTGTACTTTAGAAGTTGTTTTAAGAGATGCTTTTTAGACAAGCACCACTCATGTTTCCTTCATAAAGTGTATGCATTTATTGTTGCAGTTCCATGTGGTATGCCATGATCGCATAAGCTTAGAATCTATGTCAAAACAGGCAGGTTATTTATAGATTATTAAAAGTACAGTAGAAGATTTCTAATAATAGAAGAACTACGTTACATTTTTCAGGGTGTCCGCAGGGTCTTAAAATGTCTTCAATTTCAAAAACAAAAAGCCCTTAAAGTCGTACATCCACTGAAATATTGTGTTGTAGGTCTTCAATCATTTTAAACGGGTCTTAATTTTCTTATGTCCATGTAAAGCTACCCAATGGTGCCAACACCCATCCAATCACTAACATTCCATCTCAATAAAAGTTTTAACTAAAGTTTATTTATTAGCTCTATTTACCAATATGGCTTGATTATCTTCCTTACAATATCGTTTTTAATGTTGATTTTTTTTTTTTTTTTTTTAAGTTTTAACTGGGCCATTAGTAAAATCCTTAGCGTTTAACCTTGTGCAAGTCTGAAATTTCATTCATAATGGTCTTTTAATTTGACTTGAAACCTGTAGAAACCCTGATTTTTGCATTTGTTTAAAACCTTTTGTATTATACATAAATAATAATGCAAAAATAAGAAATTTAATTTGTAAATTTAAAGTACACGAGTAAATGAAAATATAAATACTGTAGGCTGTGTCTGCGGATAGCACTATCACGATGTAGTTTGCAACTGATAGCAAATATGCTGTTAAAATCTTTCATTATTTTAACTTTTTTTTCCTATTCATGTTGGGAAATCTGCATAACTGCCATTAGTGACAACATAATGAAATCTTCAAGGTCTCTGAAGGTCTGCTGGTGGATTTATTTTGACGTAATTTGACATAATGAGGAAATAACAAGGCCTCAGATATTCATTGATTCAGTCTGATCCTAGAAAAACAGGCGGAAAAGCTTGGAATGTGCTAAAAAACAGCTATTTACTTTCCACATGAGAAACATCTTTATTCTTGATGGGTTGCAGAGTCAAAGTCAGTGATTTTGAACGGATAATTCACCCAAAAAATAAGATTAAAATAAGGTAAATGCTAAAATAATAATAATAAAAAAAGTCGAAATAAGTTTTATTTTCATTGAATGCAATTAATTCTTAGTCATTAGCAGTTTTATAATTTGCTTGACAACAGTCATCTAATGTGCCAGTCATTTGTTACATAGCGTTGATAATCACAAGTGTTATTGTGCTACACTTTGGGATACTATGTTTGTGTACACATGTGCGCATGTGTGTGCCTGCATATGTGTGTGTGTGTTTGTGTGAATACAGTAAACAGGGTGTATCAATCAGGGCTGCAGGTGCTTCCTCTGATGTTCAGATAATTCAGTACATGTTTGGTGTCATGTTGCTTCAGTGTTGAAATAATCCAGAAGGGCCAAAAGGAAGTGGAAAATAATTAATTTTGTTATAGTAATATGTTCCTTGAGGTTCACTTATGACATTGTTTTTAGGTGGTAATAATGGTGAGACAAAAAAAAATCTGTATATAAAAACAAAAGATATACAATTTACACGTCATTTTCAACTGTATGACATTTTCAGATTTATGGGGTTGTGTCCTATAAATCTTTTCAGTAAATGGCCACTGTTATGATTGCCCATCATTGTGTAGGGAAAAGCTCAATAGCCAGGTTTCAATCCAACTATTTTTATGCACATTATGGAATATCGCGTTAAAACATGCTTAATGGAAACGCCAAGATGCATATTATTTTTTTAAATGTGCATTAAAAACACAACTGAGTAGGATAAACTTTTTTTCCGATAAGACAAAATAAGTATAAACTATGATGGAAACACATTCACTGAATAAATTCCTAAGACATCAAAATCTATTTTTCTGTTTGATTCTTGGTCCCAGGTTATCAGGAAGTGTTTATTTGGTTCTTTTTAATCATTGGATGAAACCGGTGCTTTATTCGCTAATGTTTTATGTGATTTTTACTCTTTTTACTCTAATGACTCTTTGGATTTGCAGGCCGATAGCTAATATATTAGCTGATCAATACAAATACATTTTTTTTTCATTTATTTTTCTTTATGATTGCAAACACATACAGTGAACAACTAATTTTTATTTTAAATCCTTAGGAAAACTGATTTCTGAACTTTATTAATCAACTATTCTTTTCTTTTATATAAATAAAATCTACTGCCTGAAAAAACAAAAAGCAAAAATAAAGCAACCAAGTCGCTGAAAATTAATTAATCACCATTAAAATAATAAAAAAAAGTGTCTGACAGACAGCAAGCATGTGAAGTGGTTCACCCAGTAGAAAAATACATCATTTATTGCCTAATTTTGTTATAACACTGATATTATTAACAATAAAAATAACATTTATCAGTCTGTATAAATATGGCTGCCGATATATTGTGCATGCCGTTTTACAATGGGTTCTTTTTGCTCATCACTGGTGTAGACAAGTGTCATTTAAAACTGAATTCTAGAGCGTGGAGCCTGTGGTGCTATTACAGGGTGTCCGCAGGGTCTTAAAGTCTCAAAATGTCTTAAATTTCAAAAACAACATTTTAGGCCTTAAAGTTTTGAATTCGCTGAAATATTGATGTGTACAGTAGGTCTTAAATCCTTTTAAATGGGTCTTAATTTTCCTTTTTTTATGTAAAGCTACCGAATCGATCCAACACACACCCAATCACCTACAATACATCTCAATAAAACTCTATTTATAACTAATATTACAGCAGTCTGATGTGCATACTAGGGATGCTCCGATCGATCGGCCGAAGATCGGTATCGGCCGATAATCACATTTTATGACTCGATCGGTACTCGCTAACTTGGCCGATCTTACGAACCGATCACAATTTATGACGTCAATGCGTGAGGACGTACACGATGAGTGGGGACGTAAATGTTTTGGCGCCGTAGTCATGTCATCACCGGTGTGGAATTATGACGTTTCGAGTAACAATGAAAAATTCGCTAATTGCCGTTTATGTTCCAAAGAAATCTCACGTGAAGGAGCATCATCCAAAACATTTAATACAACGAACCTGATTCGGCACTTAAGAACGAGCCACCGTGAGTCCTATGGTGAATACGAAAAACTGTCGACTGCAAAAAAGGCAACGGTAACTAGTAATGCGACTCCCACTCAGCCATCCATTACAGACATTCTGAAAAAACACGAACTGTACACACCAGACAACAAGAAAGCTAAGGATATAACCGCGAAGATAATGGAATTTATATGCATTGACAACCAGCCTCTGTCAGTCACAGAAGACATTGGATTTAAACGCCTCATTGAACATCTTGAACCACGATATCAACTGCCACGGCGCAAATATTTTACTGATGTTGAAGCATCAGAATCGGCATTGGTATCGGCCGATCAGCATGACAAAAAATCGGTACTCGGTATCGGTGGCAAAAATCCTGATCGGAGCATCCCTAGTGCATACATTTAGTTTATTAATGTTTTATAGAGTTTTTTTTAAGTTATGTTGGAAAAATTTGCATGTATACAATTAGGGTCTGCTTGATTTGACACATTATTTAAAATATGTGGCTAAGAAATAACTAATAAATAGAATTAGTTTCTTAATGGGGCATATAAATTTTTTTTTTCCCTGCTGGGATATTTAAAAAATCCTTGGCGTTTAGCTCTATTTAAATTAGAAATTTCGTTCTTGACGGTCTTTAAAAAGTCTTAAAGTCTTAAATATGACTGCAGAAACCCTGTATTAACAGTTGTTATGACCTAGATCAGTGTTTCTCAACCACGTTTCTGGAGGACCACCAACACTGCATGTTTTGGATGTCTCCTTTGTCACACCTATTGCAGGTCTTTCAGTCTCTGAAAATGAGCTGATGATCTGAATCAGGTGTGTTTGGTTAAGAAGACATGGAAAATGAGCAGAGCTGGTGGTCCTTCAGGAACGTGGTTGAGAAGCACTGTCCTAGATTGTCAATCTGTGTCTTTTGTTATGCAAATATGTCAATTTCATGACCCCAAAAAGTGCCTAAATAAATTTCTGACTCTTCACAGCTCAGACTCTTCAGCCTGGCGCGTGAGGTCAGGGCCTGTTGGTAAAGTGGCCCGAAGAAGGAGCCGAGATCAATCCAGAAGAGGAAGTTCCCTCCATTTGAGGAGTCGGCGCTCTAGATCTCAGCAAACACCAACTAAAACGGCTGTGCAACCTGAAAGCAACCAGACTGATGATTGTCAAGAAACCCCAAACAGGTAGTGAATCATTTGCATTTAAAAAAAATGCATATTAGTTTTATGTTGGCACAGCAAAAGCTTTTTTATTCTCTACCATAAACATTTGTTCCCTAATGACATCGATAATAACGTGTTTTGGGTTAGGATTAAACTGACAGGTGGTCACGCTGGTTTGGGTTGGCAGGTTCACTCACTAAAGAGTGGTTAGTTATAATGAGTCTTTAATCTAGGCTGAATCCCCCACAGTGAAAGTGATTAATGTGATGGTATGGATTCTCTACAACAGAAGGATTTAAATGAAAACATAAGTAACTGTGAAAGGTGATGCTTTAATAAGACAAATGGGGAGTTTTATGGGCTTAATTTACTACTTTTGAGTGGAATACATGTGGATTAGGTTGATCTTTAGAGGAAGTTAGTTTTTTTGTAAGAAGTAAAGCAATTGTCAGGGCTTGCACATATTTGCATATTGCACATCTGTTTTCATATAGTACACAACAATGTTGTTATGCCTACATTAGTTTAAAAAGATTGATCGTAGTGTTTTTGTGTATACAGACATTTGTGGACGACGTCATTGAAGAGAAAAGTCAATATAAATAGCTTGTAAGCAAAAAAATTCCATTATATTTTTTCCTATATGACAGTCATGATTTAACATTTTTTGTTCACTGGGAAAATTGGACTCATAATAAAAAAACGCTTAATGGAAATGCAAAGATGCGCATGAGTATGATAAGAATAAGAAAAAAATGAGTATGAAGCCGCGGTCACTAGAGTTTAAGCAAAAATCTTTCATACGATGCTGCGTAAAGGGGTGGGATTAAAGAGCCCCTATTAAGGGTTTTTGAAAATTTCCATTCATGCAGTGTGTAACAGCTCTAAGTGAATGGAAACATCCATCTGAGGGTTAAATCTGAAAGTGCACAGTGCACTATGTTTAAAGCTATTGATTCTATTTAGTCGACTCAGAGTCAAATGAATGTTTCGTCTTTTGTTCGGATCTTTTACCTGCATGCGTCTGCATCGATACGGGACATCGCCAAACATGAAGTGCCAGTTCCGGTAAAACATGAATGCGCCTATCCCTTCAAACAGTAATGGAGCGCAGGGATCATGGGATTAATTATGACATGAAGATTACTATCACTGAGAGATGGCCAGACATGTGGCTGTGTGGAATAAAGGGTTAAAGTACATTTTCACAACAACACCACAGTATAGCCAACAGTGTGCTGTGTTTGTTCCTATAATTTTTCTGATGATTGATACAATAACCTACCCTGCAATGCGAGATTCGCCGGCCGTTTGCTATTTAAGGAAGGATCAGCAAAGACTACTAATGTATGGGACTTTGTCAGTAACTGTTACACAGTTTGTATGGACCAGTTTCTTCTTCCTTCACAATGTGTGATTTAAAATGGTTGCCTCATTTTCTGTAGTTTGCAAAATATGTATTTAATTGTGTGTTGTAACTTGTAATCGATCCATGCGGCTTGTAATTACATATCTATTATAGATCAGTGCTTGTAATGTATTTCTCAGGTCAAATCTTTTTGGGGCTAATCACATGTTCACAAAACCACGTTGAAAATGCGATGTGTGCTTCTTCCTTTATTTAAATGCGTTTTTTGCTCGCAATCCCCTGCTGTTATGGCCACCGTCAGCTGTTCCTCACACGCGTGAGGCGGTCAATTTTTTAAATAGTTCAACTTTTGCCACTGTGTGGATTAATGCTGAATGTGTGTCTTTGTTATTACTTGGGGTTAGAATAGAGGAATATGCTGGTGTTTAATTGAATTGCTTTAATGCATTCCTGCATTCCCACATATACTCAGTGCTACTTCATAACCATGCTGGGCGTTTCTCTCCGTCTCGTGCTGAACACAGTTGACCAATCACAACAGACTGGGTCATCGGACTAATCACCGCAGATTGGCATCATGCAATGGAGGTGTTTGAAAACAAATGAATTGCTGAACAAATCACATGGGAGTTCATGGGGTAATTAGGTAAAATAAATGCACATTATAAGACAATGAAAACCAAAATATGACCTTTTATAATGTATAATAGGGGCTCTTTAAACAAGATGATTAGACATTAAAAAAGCGAGGGATCATTGCTTCATATTTTAAATTTTGGTACAGATGTCATGTTTTGATTTACTATTGGTCTTTCACGCAATCACGTGTTGCGATTTCGCAAGTCAGAGTTCACCATGTTTGAACTTTGCAACGCATCGAACTGCGAAACTTGACGTGGGAGCTTGTGTTTCCGGTCTCTGGCATTTGCGTGCGTATGAATGGAAGTCAATGGGGCGAAAAGTGTAGTGTGACCGGCTTGAACTACGATGGAAACGCATTCACCGAATACATTTCTGACACGCAAGTTCACACAAGTTCTATTTGTTTTTTGATATTTGGTGCCAGTTTATCAGGAAGTGACGATTTTGTTCTCTTTAAATCAATGGTGGATTATTCGCAAATGTTTTATGTGAAATATTCAAACATTTGTGGACGACGTCATTGATGAAAGAAGTCAATACAAATAGCTAGTAAAGATAGATAGTAAAAACATAGAATTATATTTATCTTTTTTGCTGTATGACTTTGTCACGATTTGACATTTTTTGTTCACTGGGAAAAAATGGACAGAATATGAACATAAATACCAATAGCTATTTTTCATGCCTGTTTTCTTTTCTGGTCTGGAATTGACACCCCTAACATGATAAAACCCAAATAAAGCAATAAAAATATACACTTATAAATACACTTATTTACTTTTCATCCATATTTTAGTATTTACACCCCGTATCGGCCATAACGTAAAATTATCAAGATGCATCAGTATCAATCAATGTTTTCATCCATGATTTAGTATTTACACCCCGTATCGGCCATAACATAAAATTATCCACATAAATATCAAGATGCATCAGTTTCAATCAAAGTTTTTCCATATTTTAATATTTACACCCCGTATCTGCTATGATGTAAAATTATCAACAAATTATCAACACAAATATCAAGATGCACCAATATTAATCAAAATATTTATCCATATTTTAGTATTTACACCCCGTATCGGCCATGACGTAAAAAAATTATTAACATAAATATCAAGATGCACCAATATTAATCAAAATTGCTACTGTGACGAATTCATATGCGTTCACACACCTGTGCTGACACTGTCACTGGACAAACGGGAAGACATAGATGGCTTATCAGCCTTATGAGGACAAAAATAAATTATTACACTTGCTTTTTTGGGCACTGCCTGTGTCGCCGGTTTTAAATCCAGCGTCTTTACCCTCTGGAATCAACCGGGAAAGCTGTAGGTGTGGCGGAAACATGAAGCAGAATCTCTGATCTCAGGTCAGTTGTGTCAGCAGGCTGTATTTAAACCCTAGGGCCCCTGGAGGCCCCATCCTGCCATTTCCACCTGCCCTCTTCTCTGGACGGAGCAAATGAGTCACAGCAGCTATGAAAACAAGCATCTGGCCTTTTAACATTTAACATCCACCTTCCTGGTCCCTTTGCGCTGTCCTTTGTAGCACTTGTAATAGTGTCAGGATAGACAAAACTTTTCCTTGAAAGGGACTCAGAGGTGCTTGCAGAGGTCACTTTCTTAAGTGTGTGTGTGTGTGTTTCACAAACATGTTGTTCAGTTTTGGCATCACCTTTCTGAGAATTTTAATCCTCCGTGAAGCAATAATGCAGTTATTAAAAGGAAGTTCCTGAAGTTGAATCCTTGCCAGGGACATCTTAATTGCTACTTCTAAGCATACGAGTGGCCTTACTGCATTTTTGTTTATTCACGTTCATAGGGAATCAGGCGAAGAGAAACTGTTACACAGGCTAAGTGACACTTTCTGCAAGTTTCTGGATTACCTTTTGGCACACAAAATGTAAACACAATGGAGCAGTTTGGTTTAGTCTGAAGGTTTTGTTTTAGTTTCAGAGATGTCCATATAAGGTGTTCTGTTAATCATATTTATTTTGCTTATCTATTTTTTTATTTGCTGCTTTTGTTTTGTTTTGTTTTTGTTGATATCTTTTGATATTTATCTGTTTATTTGAGGTTTCTGCTTTTTTGGAGGTTATTTTAATTATATATATATATATATATATATATATATATATATATATATATATATATATATATATATATATACACACACACATACACACACACACACAGTTGTGTCAGAATTATTAGCCCCCCTGTTTATTTCCCCCCCAATTTCTGTTTAACGGAGAGATTTTTTTCAACACATTTTTAAACATAATAGTTTTAATAACTCATCTCTAATAACTGATTTATTTTATCTTTGCCATGATGACAGTAAATAATATTTGACAAGATATTTTTCAAAACACTTCTATACAGCTTAAAGTGACATTTAAAGGCTTAACTAGGTTAATTAGGTTAACTAGACAGGTTAGGGTAATGAGGCAAGTTATTGTATTTGATGGTTGGTTCTGTAGACAGTCGAAAAAAAATTAGCTTAAAGTGGCTAATAATTTTGTCCTCAAAATGGTTCATAAAACTGAAATAAAACAAGTAAGACTTTCTCCAGAAGAAAAATATTATTAGACAATTTATGTGAAAATTTCCTTGCTCTATTAAACATAATTTGGGAAATATTTAATAAAGAAAACAAAATTTAAAGGGGCGCTAATAATTCTGACTTTAACTGTATATGTGTGTGTGTGTATATATATATATATATATATATATATGTTAATTCTACGTTTCCTACTTATTTCCTTCTTTCTTTTGTGTCTTTTTATATAAAATATTATATACCTTCAACGGCCACTTTATTAGGTACACCTTACTAGTACTTCAGAACTGCCTTAATTCTTTGTGGCATAGATTCAACACTGGAAATATTGCTCAGAGATTTTGGTCTATATTGAAATTGTTACATCCTTTTAGATGTTAATATTAAACTAAGAGTATTTTGACGTAACATATAATAGTTTAGTGTGCGTGACCAATGGACGGAGAAAGAAACAACTGAAAACCAAATATCACCGCAATTGATTATTTTATTGCCCATACTTCCAGTAAAAAATATTGTACAGTGAAAAAAATTATTAACAATAAATAAATAATAGTTTACCTGTTGGAGAGGAGGTAGTTAGAGGTGCTTAAATCAAAGAAATAAATATAACAAAACATACTAACTGTATTAAACGAACTAAACTAAATATCAAAAACGTCACTCCCACATACACATAAACGCACACACAAAACCCCAAAGTACGTTCTGCAGGGGAAAGTAACAAACATGATAGCATCACGCAGTTGCTACAAATTTGTCGGCTGCACATCCATGATGCGAATCTCCCATTCCACCACATCCCAAAGGTGCTCTATTGGATTGAAATCTGGTGACTGTGGAGGACATTTGAGTATAGTGAACTCATTGTCATGTTCAAGAAACCAGTCGGAGATGATTCGCGCTTTATTGCTTTTGTTTTTTGTTTCTTGATAGTTTCTTTCTATTTGACAGAAAATAAATGAACAGTTGGTTGTTGGTGTTGTTTGGAAGTCTATTAAAACTTTTTTTTTATTCTTTATTTTTGTTTTGCATTGTTTTCTTTTTGCTTAGTTTTCCCCCCTTTTTGCATTTAGTTTTTTTTTTTAAGTTGTTTTTTTTAACTGGAAGGTCATTCAAATTGTAAGATATAACCTATTCTTTATATTTTCACATTACTACTACTTTTACACTCGCTTTCTACTTTGAAGCTATTTGTTAAAGAGTTTTTTTCCATTAGTATTTAAACTATTCTTTATATTTTCACATTACTACTACTTTTACACTCGCTTTCTACTTTAAAGCTATTTGTTAAAGGTTTTTTTCCATTAGTTTTTTTCTCACCACAGCTCACTATCATCAAAAGCCCGGCCAAATCACTAGCGTGCCTCTTTCCCCAATCATTTGACTACCAGACATCTCACCTCTGAACCAATCCCGCATGAGGAAAAAACTCTTTCCCTATTTGCCATGTGTGCGTCACTGTCTGTACAAGCGGCAGAGAGACATGTGATCCTGATCCCAAGCCCACCGTTTGATCTTCCCCTTCCATATCTGCTTTCCAGGGGCTCCCAAGGGAACAGATTACAGCATATCTGGCAACCCTGACAATGCAGACAGTGAAGGGATACATGGCTCTGTAGGTTCGGGCTGTTGGATAAGGGTGGCCTGTGTCATTCGCTCTGCAGTGATAGTTGCATAATAACACTGAGGAAAGTTGATTAGGGAACTGCTGATCTTATCGGATTACATAAAGATTCAAGTGACCATGTTGGTGGTTGTGCTATAGATGCTACATAAATAGCGCTGGGATCGTATCCCAAGGGAAGCGTGTGCAGGATGAACTCCCATGATTAACAGCAGAACCCGAGTGGCGTTTACTTATTCATGTGTTTGCTCTTGATTTCCCAGCATCACCTGGCTGTTTCAAAGCCACATCTACCATAGCAGAGCTGGTCATTAGGGAATATCTTCCGCCTTTTGGAAACTGAAGTCCGTGTGAAGTTTATAAAGTGCATGGTCACTTGGTTCTTGTATATGCAAGCTAGATACAGTAGGTTAGCACTGGGACTTTTTAGCACTCTTGCTTATGCGTTTTTCGAGATATTATTCAACATTCATGCCTAAGCAATTTTCACTGGAGCCCATTGAATGTGCAAAATTACTCCTTGACATTAGTTGGCGATTAATGAAAAACAGAAATACCCTAATGCACACATTGGCAACTTGACTCCTCTTGCACTTGTTTATTTGCACAGAAGCCACCCTCATGCTTTTTCCTTGTGTATTTATCATGTTAGCTTTTCCAGTTTTGTTTAACCTTCTCCACTACACCACACAAACACCTGGTCAAAATGTATTCAGCTAGACTGTTTTGTGCCTGAGTGTTTTACTGTAACTTCAGCAGCTGGAAGCGCGTGAACAAAAAGCAACAATCACATTGTTTTAATTGGGTTGCTTCAAACCAAAAAAACATGCCTGAGTTTTTTTTTTTTTTTTTTTTTTTTATAACAACAGGGTGTCCGTGGTGTCTTAAAGTATTAAAAGTTGATAAATCAATTATGAGAAAATGAAGGCCCTTAAAAGGTATTAAAAAGTCTTAATCGCATTTTTAAGAGGTCTTAAATTTTGTTAAAGTTTTGTCCAAAGTGTTTGACTCCAAAAAACCATAAATATGTTTATTTTTCTCCTAATATTAACAATGACGTGCTCGATCCATACAATTGGTTCAGGCCAGGGCGCGTCCGGCCAAGCCTCTGGGTGATGTCACGTAATTTGCGACAAACGAGGGAAGGTGATGTGATGCTCTCCACATGTAGCGAAACCATAGAGCGAAACAGATGGAAAAATGGGAAAATGTAAGTTTGAGTAGTCCTGGTTGGAGAAAGATGAGTTTAAACAGTGGCTGAAGCCTGTCGCTGAAAACAACCGCGAGGCCTACTGTACGTATTGTAAAAAGAAAATTAGTATATCGTCGATGGGCATAAATGCTGTGAAAAAAGTCCCACATGCAGGGTTCTAGCCAGCCGTCCATCGCCAGTTATTATGCACCACCAGCCACACCAGTACCCAACATAACAGCTGAACTTGTCAAATCACAGCAACTAACTGTTTATTAACAACTGTTTGTTAGGTTAAAGGTTTGATACTGGTTAGAATGAGACCTTAAAATATTCTGAGAAGGTCTTAAAAAAGTCTTAAATAGGTATTGAAATTACCTTTAGGATTCCTGCATATACCCTAAACAATGTTTTTCTTTTTATTCCTGGCATTTTTCATGTCATTTTGCACACATTAAGCCGTTGTTACTCTAGAGTTTGAGAATGTGATATCCTGTTGGGTAGTGCTGTGAAAAAGGAAAGGATAAAACAAAATGATGCGACACTGATAAAATGAGGCATTGCTCCATATCAATAAATTTCTGTACAAAGAGATTACGTTCTTATCTTCTGTTGGTCTCACAGATTCATGTAATGCAAATTTGCATTCACCAACTTGAACTTTAGAAGGCAGAAAAATGCCAAATTTGATGCACAATCTTGTGTTTCTTATCTGGTTCATTCACATGGATATAAATGGAAGTCTGTGGGGTGAAAAGTACAGTGTGACCACAATTTTAGTGCCCTTTGTTAAGTCACGTGGTATTAAACCTCAGCAATAATTGTAGTACTTCAACTGTGTTCACATTTGTAGTCTTTACCAAAAAAGTAAGCAAATCATACATTTAGTCCTTTGTTCATTTGGTGTCTCGCTATCATTTTTAAAACCAAACCTGTGTCCAAGATGCATCATCTAGATGCACTGGTACACATTGTCAGTGATGTATCCTGGGGTCATTGGGTGTTTCGGGTCTTTCAACATCAGACACCCTCGCCCAGGTGACCAAGCTAAGGTTGATTAGACCCCAGCTTGCCTCCCAATAGCCATCACCCATGGATCAGCCCTTTTTATCCATAGCCATCTTGTGGTTTTCTCTGCAGCTTTACAAACTGACTTAATGGCCCTCTTCTTAGCTGCTACTGCTAGGCCTAGTTGCTTGAAAACTTTACAGAGTGAACGCCCTGCAAACCCTCTACAGCCCACTTCTATTGGCTCAGTGGGTTTTCCAGCCCCCTTCCTGGCACTTCTCTACTAGCTCCTGGTACTTTGAGCGTTTCTTTTCATTTGTCTTTTCCATCCACTTTTCCCAGGGCACTGTGAGTTCAAGCAAAATCAACTGTCTTGTCTCAGAAACGATGATTATGTCTGGTCTGAGGGATGTTGTAACTATGTGCTGTGGGAACTTTAACTGCTTCCTCAGATCGAATTGCAACTTCAAGTCAGAGGCTTAGTGGAGGAGGCCCGACATTGTCCTTTGCAGTTGACATGGTTCCTGCCCAGCTTTCACAAAGTCAATCCTCCTTTTCGGGGAAAGATGGTACCTCCCAGAGATGATGGCATTACATATGCTTTCTGCCACCGCCTTCAGTACTTGGTCATGCCGCCAACGGTAGTGCCCTTCTGCCTGGGCCTTTGGACAGCTGCTCAATACGTGTTGTAATGATTCCCTACCAGAGCATAACTGGCATGCTGGAGTCTCAATCTTGCCCCACATGTGAAGGTTGCCTGGACTTGGTAGTGTATCGTACACAGCCTGGATGAGGAATCGGATGTGCTGGAAGTCTGCCTGCATGATGTTTATCCAGGTGATCTTACTTTGTAGGTTTCACTTTGTCCATGCCCCCTGCTGCCTCAGCCCCACTGTCCTGCTCACTAACTCTTCCTCCATGCCAGCTTGAACTTCTTCCTGAATTAGCTAGTGTCTCTCCTTTCCTCTTGCCTTGCCCACTAGGGTCTTTGGGAAAAATCCCAAGCCAGCCCTCCCTGTTGCCAGTGTGCCAACCAACTGCTTCCGCCTGAGGCGTGACTCCACTACCTCCACTGCTCTCTCCGGCCTCCACTTCCTCCATGTTCTCACCTCAGTGCCAGCTCCTGACACTTTCTGATCCTGGGAATCTCTGTACTGCAAGGCTTCTCTTGTGCGTGCCATCTTAAATTCTTCAGTGTATGCATTGAAAGGCAGCTGTAAGATGTTACTGGTCCCATAGAGGGCTGCACTGCTGACACTCCAGGGCAGGCCTAGGCATTTGCGCAGAAAGCTTGTGATCTTTCTTTCGAGGGACTCTACTGTTGACATAGGGACTGAATAAACCAGCATAGGCCACAGAATGGGTGGTAAGATGGAGTGCTGGTAGATCCAGGCTTTAAATCTGCCTGGCTGTCCTGACATGTTGACCTTGGTCAGCCAACTTTCCAACTCTTTGCTGGACTTCTGGATGGTGGTGGTGTCTTTCAGAGATGTCAAACAACTTAAAAATTTTATAAAAGAGTTGTAATGTTTGTTTTAAGTCAACATGCTGTGCCCAACAACAGTTACGGTCTAATCTACACATGCAAATGTATACACTTCTTAAAACAAAACTTCAACTTAGTCCATCAAATGGCTTTGTATAAGAATTAAATGAGAATTTTACAGATTCAAATAGAACTGATGAATTCTGGTTCATCACAGCTATGATGAGAAAACTGAGCAAAACAGAGTCTTTTTTATGATTGTGTCTGCTTTTTCTTTATTCAGATGGCGCTGTTCCATGTTGTGAACACATTTCAGCCACTTTATTTGAAAGTAAACCAATCTTTTCAGCTTTTTCGTCGACCTATTTGACGAATGCCAAGATTCATATAGTGGCATTTAGACTTAGATGTTTACACTGTTTTAAAGGGGACCTATTATGCAAAGATCACTTTTATAAGGGGGTTAGACACAGTTGTGTGGCAACAGTGTCTGATTATAACCAGCATCTAATGGTAAAAATGTATTAATAACTTTTTTTTATTATCACACTTGATAAAAACACCCTGATTCGTCAATCCCATCTCATAACACCCATTACACAACTGGTAGTCGGCAATTACGAATGCCAGCAAAATATGCCCAGTGAGTGTGAATGGGTAGGTTAGACAGGAATCGTTTGTCTGAAACATTGTAGAAAATCCTATTCTGGACTAGGAGCGTTTATATTTTAAAATGCTGTTTTTAAAAAGAAAACACTGTGTAAATGCAACTTTATTAACATACACCACACTATCCTAGGAATTGCACCAGAGATTTAGATTAAAACCAAACCTTCCAAGTGTGAACACACCCCTACACACCCTATGGAATCAATATTTCTGGCCGCCCTGCACCTCCATTGTCCAGCGGCCGGCTCTGTCTCAATAGCTCTCTCAGTGCTGACAAACGACTAAATCCAGCATGGCTAAACTCTTCAGGATAATCTGCTTAAACACAATTGCGACGGGCCGCAGAGAGAGTGCAGAGGGAAGCAGCTGGTCCATACAGACACACATGCAGCTTTATATATACTGCCATCCGCAACTTCTCCGGCTCTAGAGCTTGAAAGAGACACATTGTAATAAAGTGTTTTTAATCTGAAAGCATGCTTAGTGCCAGTTTGCCACCGCTGCGCTTGTGTTGTCTGGACGTACTGACATGGAAGCAGATCGGTCCTTATTCATAGCTCCATCTGATGGATTTTAGCGATGCTCTTTGTATAAAAAACACTTTTAAAGCTTGATGTTGTGATGAAAAGAAAAGCTAGTAATCTGTCACGGAAACATTTTTTAAATGTATTGAGTAGAGGATCAAAAATATGGATGTTTAGGGCACGTTCAGGTTCGTTGACTAAAATAAGCTAATGCAGTGTAATTCTCGAACATTCAAATTATTTTTATATTGTGCAAACAATTGTAAAAAGTTTGTCCATTATTGGAGATAATGAATTTTTGGTGGAACTTAATATTAAATTTCAGTTGTTATATTAAGTAAAATAATATTAGAAATAATTTCGGTACGGAGTAAATCTTTATATGCTTAATTTAATTTGGAATAAAACTATTAATAAGTGTTAATAATATAATGTAGTATCAAGACCACTTCTGAATAGCTGAAGAAAAACAAAAAAATGAAGACTTTGGAGTGGCCTAGTCAAAGTCCTGACCTGAATCCAATTGAGATTCTATAGAGACACACAGTATTAATCATTTAATTTAGTTATTCATTTTATTTATATACATTTTGGTGAAATATTAACATTTACTATATACATGCAATTTTTAGTATACAATTAATTTTTTAATTAATTTTCAATTATTCTTTTTATAATTATTAAATTATTTATAAGGTCATTATTTAGAATAATAAATAATATATGAATTAATATTGTTTAAATATTAAATATAATTGTTTAATATGTTATATTATTTTATACTTGAATAATTAAAATAACTTTTAATAATAATTAGACGTTAGCGATATGGTAATTTTTATCCAGTATGTATGACTCAATGAATTTCAGTTCAAACAAGACTAGAACAGATCCTTTTAACATTTCAGTCCATACTTTTAAGTGTTTTTAAGTGCAAGATGATGTTCAGCGCAGGCCAAAGTGAACTGCACAGCAGGACAAAATGATATTTTGAGAGCCCCTGAGAGACGAGAGAGAGACAATAAAGGGCGAGAGTGCTCTTGTTGCCTGAAGTGACTCTCGCTGCGGACACCTCATGCTTTTAGTCTTCAGCTTTGTCTAGCACAAGCTGCGGGGCCTGAAAAGCTGTTGTTTTTATACTGTGGCTACATTTTAATTTAGAAGTTCACATAAGGCTACAACACAGAATGTGCCTAATTGCATGTGCTGTTTTGAATAGTAGTAGTGCATGTAATATTAAAAAGAGTATGCAGTAAATTGCTTGATCCAAGTTGTCTTAAAAGCATAAGATAAATCATAATTCGACTGTACATTGGTTGCCCTGCTGTTATTTACGTTTTGTTTAGTTCGTTACATATATTTTTTTGCACTATGTAATATACGTCTCTGGTTTCCCCAGAATGTGCTTGTTTCAGCTGAAAATACCATACAGATCATTTATTATGCCATGCTGTAGATGGCCTTTTTTAATGGAAGCAAAACACTGTTTTCGTGTGTCTCTTCAAAATGCAAATGAGCTGCCAATCCCCGGAGTGGGTGGAGTCTTTACAGCCTGTGTCGCAGATACTCATTCTCAAGTCTGTTTGGTTTTACGTCTAGTGAGCTCACGTGAAGTTGCAGATATTCATCATCATTAAAGTTTATTAACAGCTTGCGTTTTTAAAACCTTGTGTACTTGTTATCCTGAATGTTTCTAACACTGTTTAATGTTGAGTATTCTCGTCTGTGTCATTGTTTACTCTCATATCATTGTTACCTTATTATTTGTATACCTTATTAATTGTGCACATCAGGCAGCCACTATCGTGAGGTATTAAAATTGATTTTGAATACACACTTTTACTTTGAATTTGCTATGACAATATACTTTGTGTATAGGGATCGGCGGTACTGACTGTGCATTTTATAAGACAAGATATAACTTAATGATACTTAAGATCTGTTTGTCACCAAATCCTAAATCACAAAAGCCAATAGTCTCTGCCTTAATGAGTGATTCATTGAATTGTTCAATCAGACAATTAGTTCCATTCACTTGAGTCCACCTTTGCTTGGAAATGTGTTTAGTTTTTAGGTGACTATTGTGTATAAAATGTTTGATATATAAAATTCATTATCACACATACACTCTTGCTTGTGTAAAATTACTTAACACAAATGACGATGTACAATGTGGGCTTGTGGTCCCACATGTGCTCACACGCTGTCCAAATGTAATGTTAGAGTAATAAAAGTGTAATATTGACAGCGTGACATGCGGCACGTCACTTTTACATGAAAGCGCCCTTCAGATTAGTGCTCGCTGATTGGACATTGCGCATGGACATATATTCAAGCACACACAGAGCCAGTTCAGAGAGTAGTGAAAAGAATCATAAGAATGCTAAATGTAATTTTTTAATTTAAATACAAAAAAAAAGGTATTGAATCGTAAAAGGCGTACTGAATCGTTCAGTATTATATTGAGTATTGTGGCATCCCTATTACTTCACATGGCAATTTAATCACATGACCTCCCTGTCAAAAAAAGAAAAAATAGTAGGAAATTTGGTCCTGAGAGAAAAACACAGACTACAATACCTGACAAAAGTCAAAGGCTTATCCAAGTTTTTGGAACAATAAATAATAAGTTGACTTCTAGTTGATCATATGGTATTAAAAGTGGCTTATATGAAAGGCAAAGGCCTCTAGATTACGCTTATTTTACCTAAATAAAATATGATCATGATTTGATTTTTAATTATTTAATTAGGACATTAAGGCTTGACTTTGCTTAGACAAAAGTCTTGTCACTTAACAGAAATAATGTACAGTATAGAATATAAAGTCATGGTGCAGTGGAAAAAGATTTAATATTGTGTATGACTCCCATGAGCTTGGAGGACTGCATCCATACATCTCAGCAATGACTCAAATAACTTATTAATAAAGTCATCTGGAATGGCAAAGAAAGCTTTCCTGCAGGACTCCCAGAGTTTATCCAGATTCTATGGATTCATCTTCAATGCCTCCACCTTCATCTTACCCCAGACATGCTCAATAATGTTCATGTCTGGTAGCTTAACTGGCCGATCCTGGAGCACCTTGACCTTCTTTGCTTTCAGGAACTGAAATGATGTGGAGGCTGAAGTATGAGAAGCGCTTTCCTGCTGAAAGATTTGCCCTGTCCTGTGGTTTGTAATGTAATGGGCAGCACAAATGTCTCGATACCTGTTGATGTTGCCATCCACTCTGCAGATCTCTCGCACACCCCCATACTCAATGTAACCCCAAACCATGATTTTTACTTCACCAAACTTGACTGATATCTATGAGAATCTTGGGTCCATGCGGATTCCCAATCGTCACAAATACTGCAGAAGATATACTGGATGCAGTTCAACAGATGATTCATCAGAAAAATCTACCTTCTGCCACTTTTCCAAATGATCAACTAGAAGTCAAGTTATTATTTGTTGCTCTTACAACTGGGATCACCGACAAGACTTTTGTCAGGTAGTGTATATGGATTTGGATGTCTATAAAGTCACCAACTACCTCCTGTAAATGCTGAAAATTCCTTATATCCACCTGGGAAACAATTATCATCCGAATAGGGCTTTAGATAACAAATATCACCATATCATTCTGTATTTTTGTAGTCTAGCTAACTACAAGTTCAAATTTAAAAGTGAAAATGGGCTGGTACAAAGACTGTCCATTACCATTGTAATCATGGCACTGTCTCTGCAATTATAGCTCTGAAAGTCATTTTGACTTCTCTAATTGCTTCTCTGTTTGTAAACACAGGCCTGCTTCTAGACCACGTCCATCTCTGAAAGAGAGGAACTTCCTCACATGTCCAACGACTGCAAGTCAAGTCCGAGAGTCACAGCTCATCTGAGGCCACACAGGACTCATCTTGGAACAAGGTGTGCTCACTTCATAAAACATCTAACGATTAAAACCCTGCCTAATGACTCTGTTAATTTCTCTGACGACATGTTGATAATATGCACTACAGATGAATGCTCACATATGAATGTTTTATTCGGAATATCCCATTAATAATTATGGGGATTTTCGTATTTTAATGTAGCTTTTTACAATCAATTAATAAAATTTTTCATAATAAACGTTATGACTTGTCTTCAATTTGATTACTGTAGGTATTTTAGAGAAAATAATCTGTACAGTGGGAAAAATATTTAAAAGTTATTAATGTATGTTTCTTTAGACTACTATGTGAGTCTTTCTACTTCAAAATGTCAAAAAAACATACAATAAATATTTTAAGTGATTATAATTAAAATGACAGAAACAGTACGTCAAGCTTTTTTTTTAAATGTTTATGTAATACTTTTACAAATACATTTCTAGTTGACAGATAACGTTATTTAAAGAATTTACTACAATAGCCTTTTTCCCATCATATTAGGATTTCTTTTAATTTCCTCACCATTGTGTAAAAAGCACCATCTATGATTAATAAGCAATAAATTAGTAATTATTAACAAGAAATAATTTTAAAAACTAGATTTATAAAAGTGTTTATCATGCAAGAGTATATATTTTTAAAATTGTTTATTTTGTTAGTGCTCAATTTTAAAGAAACACTTTAAATTCTTAACCACAAAAGAATATACATATATATAAAACAAACTTCGTAACCGTAGTGATGCTTCTCCAGCTGTTTAATAAAGAAAATTTCCCATTTGTTAATAAATAATATTACAATGATATCAAGATAGTAGTTTTGCTATTGTAATATTAATATTGTGTATATTTCAGTGACAAGACCTGCCAAAGTTGGTAGAGACTAAATGAACAGTGTGTGGTCTCTTGTGTCCCACATACTGTAGGAGTACAGTGACGACATACACAAACATACAGCAGAACTTGTGTTTTGTTTTGTTGGCTTTAAGAGTGAGAGAGCGTGTGTGTTTTTTACGAGGGTGTGTCATAGTGTCTGAGCGTCACGGCCCTGTAATTAACTGAGGTGTAGGTTTCAGGCGAGCAGCGGCACACGCCAGTGAACCTGCCACTCATGTCATGTCACAGTGGACCAGCCGGTTTCTGTTTTTCTGTCAAATTGGGTTTTATCTCCTTCACTGGTTGTGCTGCTTCATACCCCTTAAAGACCTTTTCTGTTTAAAGTCAACATATAGAATTATTGTGTTTAGTAGGGGGAATTCTCAACTAGGAACAGAAAACTTTTGTGAAAATGCAAGCTTTTGAGTGCAGGTTTTTCAGAGCAATTCTATTAAACTGAAAAAAAAAACGTAATTTTCTGAAAACTGTAACGTCAAATGTTTTGTGTGTTCATTCTGTAGGCATGTAGGAGTACTTGACATTCAAAACAACAATGGTATTTGCAGCCCAGACTTATTGGAGATGCGTGCTTCTGCCTAATTTTTTGCTCCACCAGTAGATGTTACGAAATGTAAAATACATTGCTCTGAGTACATTTTATTGCATGTTTTAATGACAAATCCACAAGAGGGGCGCTGTTTACATTCTCGCAGATCTAAAATACGTTGCTTAGTGTACATTTTATTGTACGTTTCAGATACACGTCATCCTTTTCAGATTATCTAGCAAACCACTGACTGAAACTTCCCTAAACTCCACCAGAAGATGTTATGAAATATTCAATAAGTTGCTCCGAGTACATTTTGTTGCATGTTTCAATGACAAATTAACAAGAGGGCGCTGGTTACATTCTTGCAGATCTGAAATGCGTTGCTTAGTGTACATTTTATTGTACGTTTCAGATACACGTCAGCCTTGTCAATTATTTAGCGAACCACCGACTGAACTTCCCTAAACTCCACCAGTAGATGTTACGAAATGTAAAATAAGTTGCTCCGAGTACATTTTGTTGCATGTTTCAATGACAAATCCACAAGAGGGCGCTGTTTACATTCTCACAGATCTGAAATACATTTCTTAGGGTACATTTTATTGTTCTTTTTAGATACACGTCATCCTTGTCAGATTATCTAGTGAACCACTGACTGAAACTTACCTAAACTTCACCAGTAGATGTTATGAAATATTCAACAAGTTGCTCCGAGTACATTTTGTTGCATATTTCAATGACAGTTTACTAGAGGGTGCTGTTTACATTCTCACAGATCTGAAATACGTTGCTTAGTGTACATTTTATTGTACGTTTCAGATTCACGTCATCCTTGTCAGATTATTTAGTGAACCATTGACTGAAACTTCCCTGAAGTTTTCTGGGTCTGTGTGTGCAACAAGTGGCGGAACAATGTTTCTTTTCAGCGTCACGACGAAGCGGCTACAGATTGACATGAAGAACAATTAATATAAATGACTGAGTCAACTTTTTCTTTGCACTTTCAGATTTTTTCATTCACTTAGAGCTGTTAAACACTGCACAGACTAATAAAAAACAAAACAAAAAACATAATAGTAGCCCTTTTACCTTTTACACACACAAATGATAGCCTTTACTTTAGTCATTTATATGCATTTTGTCCATTTTATTAGCTATTTCATATTACTATAATTCCAAAAATACAATAGTATCTCATTAATACTAAAATAACACTAATTGAGTCCTTAAACGGCTCCGTATTCACAAAATATTTGCTGAATTGGTGATTGTGTGCCATTCTCTACTTGTCTGCTTGCTAAGTAAACATTAAAAACCGCGTAGGAAGGGCTTTATTCACACTCTGCCCGTGTGAAAAGCTGATTGATTATCCTGAGTTAGCCTTATCATTAGGCTTTGTTAGATTTATTCACACAGACCTTGCACTTTCACCGGCTGACTTCACTTAAAATGCAGTTGCACCCTTCCAAAGTATCTTTAATGGCTCAAATTAACTTTAAACTGAATGTTACTCTCCGAAAACCACTAACCACTGTTTTTACAACGCTATGTTTTGCTACCACAGACACAATGACACTACAAATTATAACTAAACAAAAAAAATCAGTAGATCAGATTTTCAGAAGGGAGTTTTCATGGTGCTTTCTATGTAAAGCTCATAATTGGGTTGTTTGGGAAGGCACTGTGCTATGTGTTTTAGGCCATTGCTTTGGGTTTAAGTGTTCTGGTTGATGGTTTGGTAGTAGTTGATGGTTTTAAGTGTTTCCAGCTTCTTTGTGGCTGCTAAGTGCTTGCCATTGTACTCTGGGTGGTTGCTATTGGGGTTACTAGGTTTTGACTAGAGGGTTTTGGGTTGTAAGTGGCTGTTAGATGGCCGTCAGGCTTTTACTAAGGTATTTAAAATAGTTGACAGGTTCTAAATTGTAGCTAGAAGACTACTACAGTGTTTTGGGTGGATGTTATGTTGTTGCAGTGACTAGGTTCTAAGTGGCTGCTATGGGGTTTGGGGTACCTACTAAGCTGCTATTGACTAGTTTTTAAGGTTAAAATGGGCTGTTGGGTGTTACTAAGTTGTTGCTAGAGTGTTCTAGGTGGTTGCTGGGTGTAATATGTTATTGATTGGTTCTAATTAGCTGCTGGAGGTTGCTATGGGATTTTGGTGTGTTGGGTTGTTATTTACAATTGGCTACAGTGTTTTAAGTGGTTGATGGGTTCTAGGTGACAATTACTGTAGCAATCTGGATGGTTATTTGGCTGTATTTATGGTGTTTTGGGTGGATGCTTGGTTGTTGGTAAGGTTTTCTAGGTTGTTAATAGTACATTTTAAGTAGTGCCTAGGTGCTAAGTGGTTGCTATGATGTTTGGGGTACCTACTAAGCTGTTGCTATTGGCTAGTTTTAAAGGTTAAAATGAGCTGCTGGGTGTTGAAGTATTCAGTGTGGTTACTAAGTTGTTGCTAAAGTGTTCTGGGTGGTTGCTGGGTTGTAATATGTGATTGATTGGTTCTAATTAGATGCTAGGAGGTTGCTATGGGATTTTGGTGTGTTGGGTTGTTGTTAACAATTGGCTACAGTGTTTTAAGTGGTTGATGGGTTCTAGGTGACAATTACTGTAGCAATCTGGGTGGTTATTTGGCTGTATTTATGGTCATTTGGGTGCTAGGTTGTTGCTAGGGTATTTTGGATGGATGCTAGATTGTTGCTAGGGCTTTAGGTTGTTAATAGTACATTTTAAGTAGTGACTAGGTGCTAAGTGGTTGCTATGAGGTTTGGGGCGCCTACTAAGCTGTTGCTATTGGCAAGTTTTAAAGATTAGAATGAGGTGTTGAAGTGTTCAGTGTGGTTACTGGGTTGTTGCTAGAGTGTTCTGTGTGGTTGCTGGGATGTAATATGTGATTGCTTTGTTCTAATTAGCTGCTAGGAGGTTGCTATGGGTTTTTGGTGTGTTGGGTTGTTGTTAACGATTGGCTAGGGTTTTAAGTGGTTGATGGATTCTAGTGACAATTACTTTAGTTGGTTATTTGGTTGTATTTATGGGGTTATGGGTGCTAGGTTGTTGCTATGGGTTTTGGGGTGGTTGTTAGTGCGTTTGATTGGTTGATAAGTGCTAGGTGTCTACTAGGTTGTTGCTAGGGTGTTCTGGGTGGTTGCTAAGGTGTTTAATATGTTCTACATATCTTTTAGGTTGTTGCTATGGTGTTTTTTGTGGTTACTAGATTGTTGCTATGGTATGTAATTGGTTGATGGTTTCTCAGTTATTGCTTGGTTGTTCTTGGTGTTGTACTCTGTTGATGCTAGGGTGGTTTGGGGTGGTTATTGGGTTGTTGCTAGGGTGTTTTAAGTGGTTGCCAGGCAAGAACAGAAATGGCCTTTTTCCGGGTTTTTTGATTTACTTTTTTTGGAGGTAGATTTTGTAATTAACTTTAAACTGAATGTAGTTTTCTTTCATATACGTAGATACTCCAAATATGGCATGTATGGAGTTAAACAACGGTCTATTTTTAAATAGCTTAATCTAACAATTTAGTTTTATAGTTAGATTTATTTTAATTGTTAGATTTAGTTTAAAGTTTATGGTGCAGTCCCTGTTCATTTCTGATCTTCTTCTGGATAGATTTTATGATGTTTTATGGTTTCCGGATGTAAGCATCCACTTTTTTAATTGTCTTTGTTTTGGAAGCGTTTCTTTATTTATTTTCCTCATGCTGATTTCAGAAAATGTGTCAGTAAAAAAACTCAGATTTGAGTCATCGCTGCACTTTTTCTGTTGCTCTCTGGAACGGCAAACCTGAATACTTATTAGAGAATTTTTATACATTTAATATGCATTTGCTAATTATAAGAAATTCTCCCATAGTACTGTGCATATTTAAGAGGCCCTTTTGCTTTCGGTGTCACAACCCCTGTGAGATCCTGCATACCTGTGTCAACCGGCTCCCGCCCATCTCCACATAATCTATCAGAGTAGTGACCTATTAAGTGAAGGAATGCTTTGAATGAACCTCCATGACCTTGTAATGGCTGAAAGCCGCTAGTTCAGGATCAAAGCCGGAAGGTTTGCTTCTCCTGTGCACAGAGGTCAGCTTTGTTTGTATTTGAGAAACATCCCTGTCCGTTTGAACTTCCTCCTCTCTCTCTCTAATGCGCTTGCTAATGTGACGCACCATTTATATTTCATCAGCAAAACCCCCTTTAAAGAGATTGTTATGACAAAGCGTGGGAAGACACAAATCTGCTTTGATCTTATGGTAAAAGGTTCTAAAACTCAAACTTGGGACACGCTTTTTTCACTGATATTGCATGATTGTGATATGGAATGTTTCTAACTTTGTTTAAATTGGAATTTAGGGATTGGTTGTATATAAAGCTGATTCTGACAAAACAAAATATTATGGTGAGTTTATATTATAATATTTAATAGGGCTCCATGATATTGGAAAAATCTGACATTGTGATATTTAGTTTTTCTGCAATAAATATTGCGGTATATAAACAATTTCCCCAGATCAGTTATAAACTGCTATTTAGAAAGAATTTATTTGTTTAGATTGAGTGGAATGATTCTGTAAGGAAGTGAATCGTTCATAATGTCAAAAAACGAATTAAGATAAAAGTGAAATAAACAGCGTTTTAGAGGTTTCGGTGCAGTCAAATAGTATTCAGGTTTAGAATTTGAATAATCAAATTTAAAATAACACTGCAAAAAGTCTTTGCTCTATAAATAATTCAATAAAATTCAAGGTATCTGCAGGGTCTTAAAATGTCTTAAATCTCAAAAACTAAATTTTAGGCTTTAAAAAGTCTTAAATTTACTGAAATATTGTGTTGTAGGTCTTAAAATCTTTTTTAAACAGGTCTTAATTTTCCTTTGTTCATGTATAGCCAGCCTGATCTCACGAGAAAACGTAAGTATTTTACGTTTTGTCAGTTTAGTGTCTAATTCGTACAAATTTGTACGAGTTCAGTCGTATGAAAATGTACGATTTGAAAAGGGAGGCGTGGCACCCAACCCCGCCCCTAAACCCAACTGTCATTGGGTGAAGAGCAAATCGTACTAAATTGTACGAATTAGATCGTACGAATTCATATGAATTAGCCACTAAATCAAAAAGTTACAAACTGCCGTGAGATTGCATTGGTATAGCTACCCAATCTATGTATAGATACATGTATAGATACCCAATCAATAAATAAATAAAACTTTTAACTTTTTATTTAAGAATGTACTTTTTAGCTCTATTTACCATAATGGTTTACTTATTTTCCTTACGATAAGATTTGTTTAAAGGTTCTCCATGTATTTACTGCTGAGGACACTGACCTGGACAGACTTCTGTGCATAGAGTCTATTACAGTTTTTAAAACCTTTCAAACATTTTTTCAATCTTTTTTTGTTTTTATGAAAAGATATGTTGAAAAAACGTTTACTAGAGCTTGCTTGTTTTGACACAGAATTTAAAATATTTTGCTCAGAATTAACTAAAATGTTTAGTTTTTTAATGATTAAATTATGGTTATTGTGTTATAAAATGTATTAAATTATAAAAAAAGTTTGACAGAGCAAATAAAAATCCTTTCCAACTAGGCAATTCGAAAAACACCTTAGCATTTAGCCCTCTATGAGTCTAAAATTTCATTCATAATGGTCTTAATGTCTTAGTTTGTAGAAACCCTGAAATTTATTCTTTATTAAAGTTACAAATGGTCAATTTTTTTTTTATATATATTTTTTGAGTTTTTTTTCTTTGAATACTGTCAGGCCTTAAAACCATGTGCAAATAAAAATCTTTCAACTCTTCGATAACTGCACAATCCTCATGTGTCTGTTTCTCTTGGTCAACTCCAATCATAACTGAACATTGCAGATCCTGTGATGTGACTATTGTAGATGTGAAGATTGCGATATCGATGCTGAAACAATATATTGTGCAGCCGTACTGTTTGATCACAGTTATGATTTTTAAATCTCACACTCTCTCTATTGTGAGCACCTCTGAGAGGAATAGATATATTTTTAAAGGTTTAATTTTAAAAATATTAACTTCGAGATAAAAACTAATTAGATGAAATAAAACCATACTGTAAGTGTGAAAAAGTCTCGGTTGAGAGATTGTGAGATTTAAAAATCATACTTGCAATTTAAAAAAAATCCAAAATTGCATAACATGGAATTTCTGACAAAATAAAAAGATGTTGGTGAGTTTCTCGTACTTTTTATTATTATTATTTTTAATCACAGTTTTGATTTTTAAATCTCACAATCTCTTAATTGTGAGGAGCTCTAAAAAAAGAAAATATTACATTTTCATACAGTTTGAGTAATTTGAAAAGTTTAGCTTTTCTTCTCAGAACTGCTCAAGAGTAGGTATTTTTGTATTTTGTTTATTTGTAATCACAATTGTCTAATAATCATTGGATAAAAAAGTGAATTTTAGAATATAAGTCAGAATTGCAACAAAGTGGTAGTTGAAAGTTGTTAGCTTAGTTGCGAAATTAATTTAATTGTGACACGAAAACTTTGAGTAAAATAAACTTAAAATTGTAACAAATCTGAATTGTGAGATATAAATAAAAAAGCTAGAATTGCTTGTGTACTTAAAGAATTTGACTAAGCGATCTTTAAAACTGAGTTTACACTTCACAATTCTAACTTTTCAGAATTGCAACTTTCCTCACAATTGATAGTTTTATAGACATTTCTCCTTAACATTAGTCAGATTTGAAAAAAAATCAACTCAGAATTACAAGAAAAATTCGGCATACATTCAAGACACAAGATATATACTCTTAAAATAATTTTTCCAGTTATCCTCCATTCGCTTTCTGTTTTAAATGAAACCGAAAGCCACCAGAAAAGAGTCAAACATTTACAATAAATGTGACTTTGACTCATTCCGCTGTGATCCAGTTTTCAGACCATTTAGTTCTTTCATCAATGTTCTGCCTGAAGGCCTAACAGGAGTAAAGTGCCTGTTTAAAGCAGTTTCCGTTAGAGCGTCACACTATGTTGTGTTTTTAGGTGCTGTTATTATGTCGGAGGTCAGTTTTCATGTAACGGTTCAGGATGGGACAGATGAGCACTGGTCTGCCCTGAAGGCTTGTCTTGGGTGCGTGGGCTTTATTTGGGATGTAATTTGTCTCTTTTTTTTTTTTGTTCTCAGAAATGGCTGTGACAGCACACATTAGAAACACGTTAACATCTGTGTTAAAGCTGAGGGGCTTAATTATTGACTGTTTTCTTACGAACAAACTTCTTCCTGGTGAAGAAATGAATTTATTGAGGCAATTTATTGTGGAGAATTTATTGTGGAAATTACATTATTTTTTTTAATTATATAAAAAGTCAGTTTTTAAAAAATATATATTTTTGACAAAATTACAACTTTATTGGTGATTAATTGGTTTGGAATGTATAACTACAGTTGAAGTCAGAATTATTAGCCCACCTTTGATTTTTATTTATTTATTTATTTTTTCCCAAATGATGTTTAACAGAGCAAGGAAATTTTCACAGTATGTCTGATAATATTTTGTCTTCTGGAGAATGTCTTATTTGTTATATTTTGGCTAGAATAAAAGCAGTTTTTAATTTTTTGAAAACCATTTTAAGGTCAAAATTATTAGCCTCTTTAAGCTATATATTTTTTTTTCTGATAGTCTACAGAACAAACCATCGTTATACAATAACTTGCCTAATTACCCTAACCTGCCTAGTTAACCTAATTTACCTAGTTAAGCCTGTATAGAAGTGTCTAAAAAAATATCTAGTCAAATAGTATTTACTGTCATCATGGCAAAGATAAAATAAATTAGTTATTAGAAATGAGTTATTAAAACTATTATGTTTAGAAATGTGTTGAAAAATCCTCTCTCCATTAAACAGAAATTGGGGGGGAAAATAAACAGGGGGGCTAATAATTCTGACTTCAACTGTGCATTCACTGTAAAAAAGAATGCAGGGTCCACACAATTTTTCATGTTGTCTCAACACAAATCGATTAAGTTAACTTAATTGTTTTTACAAATTTAAGTTGATTGAACATAAAACAATACAACATAACATTATTTTATTTTATTTTTTTCAAAGTTGATTGATGATCAATGATTATATTTTATTTCACTTTCCAATGTAAGTTATGATTTTGGAAATTACATACTAAACATTTTTTTTTTAAATAAGTAATAGTTTTAATAAAAAGTTGAAATTTTTAACAAAATTTGCATTTCATTGGATTTTTTGTATTTAAATCTGTCTTGTGACAGAAATTATATACAGCATTTACAAATATACTTGATTAGAGATGGAATACAATTTTGTGAAGAAAATTATCATTTTAGAAACATTTATGGAACAAAGTAGACTTGTTTCACTAAGGCTAATTTAATTTTTGAATACATAATTACAAATAAACAGTATTTTGAAGTGTAATCTAAAATAATACTTTATATAATTAAAATGTATCGTTTGTGTACTTTAAAATTCTACATTTTTTGCACACAATGCATATTAAAATTATAATTTAACTTCATTTTAAATGTAAACCTGTGTTGTTGCATAATCATCTTTTAAGACTGACAGTGTGTTTGCAACAAGAATAAGGCAAAGCAAGTTTATTTATATAGCACATTTCATACACGGTGGTAATTCAAAGTGCTTTACATAAACAGGAATAAAAAAAGACAATGAAAACAGCAAAGAATAAAAATGATTAAAACAGATTAAAATGTGTTTAAACAGGTTATAAAAGAATGAAAAAGAAAAGAAAGATATAATAGTGCGATCTGTCGGACGTAGCACAGTGCTCATTCAGTAAAGGCACAGATAAACAGACGTGTTTAAGTCTTGATTTGAATGTGCTTAATGTTGGAGCACATCTGATCATTTCTGGAAGCTGATTCCAGCAGTAGCGGGTGTAATAGCTGAAAGTGGAATCACCCTGCTTTGACTGATTTCTTAGAATTTCTTATTTACTTGATCCTAATAATCAGAGTGATCTGTTAAGTTTGTATTCAGTGAGCATATGTGTAATGTATTGAGGTCCTAGGCCATATAGTGATTTATAGACAAGTAATGATACTTTAAAATCTATTCTGAATGTGACTGAGAGCCAGTGCAAACACAAAACAGTTCATTCAGATTTATAAAAAGCAATTCAAAAGTATCAAAAACATCATAAAAGACTGGTTGAAAAAAAGTAACACTAAAATAAACAAAAACATTTAATAACTGACAATTTCTTTTCCCATAAAAGCTATTGTATGCATGCAGGTTCCTTGGAAAGAAAAAAACAACAACAAGGTGTAACAAGACACTAAAAGAAATCGCTCTTCCAAAATAACCCCCACACACACACCAGCATAGTTTCTCTTCCTCTCAACTCGCCAATCCATTTTGCAAGCATTGTGCAGGAAAGGGCGAAAAGCCATCTGCTTCCTGAGATTGACATTATGGCATGTGTGAGCGTTAAAATGAGCATCCGGCACATTTGAACATGCTCATATTGACTCACTCCTGCAAATCTGAGCAAAAGAGCGGTTTTGTTTCGTGATCTCATCAGACTGGATTTGAGCACACGAAATCTGTTAATTATTTTTGGGATTTTCAATAGCTATATCCTGATTCTTTGTTCAAATGATCTGCGTGCACAATTAGATGTAATGCAGGCGATTATTGAACTAAAAAAACACGTCATCTGTCAGCATGCACTTATATTTGCTTCTCCTCAGGGTCAGATGTAGGATTTGCCGTCTAATGTATGTGCAATTAACTGGTTCCTTAAACCGTTTGTCTGTGATTGAAAGGAAATATGTAAGAACATGAGGGGATTTCCTTCAGTTTTTGACCTTAAAGTATGCAGTGAAAGTCTACTAAAATCATCACGTTTTTTGGAAATTTTACAAGAGTTGTTGAGTTTTACCATTTTTAATACCTTCAGCTGATCTCTGCTTAGCTTAGCTTAGCTTAGCTTAGCATAAATCATTGAATCAAATTAGACCATTAGCATTGCTCTGAAAAATGACCAAAGACTTTCGATAGTTACTACATGAGTTGAACTTTAAAAAGGAAAATAATGTTAACTCTTTGCTTATTTTCGAGTGAGATTCTAATGCTCTGATTTACACTTGAACACATGAACACTTGATGATAATAATAATTGTGGAACCAACATCACTACTTGCTATACACTTTTTTATAAACATCTACACTTATTTAACAACACACTTTACATGCCAATTTGCACATAACAGCTGCACATATAACCTTGTAGTAATATACCTGTACATACACTTGTCAATTGTATATTTGCATTCACTACTTATTTTTTCTATATATTTATTATCAGTTTTTTTGTCCTGTCTCTGTAATTCTGTTGCTCTGTAGTAGCTCTGTCACGAAAACAAATTACTTGTATGTGTGAACATACCTGGCAATAAAGCTCTTTCTGATTCTGATTTAATGATTTATGCTAACCTAAGCTAAAAATACTCCTGCCAGATACAGATATCATCTGAATGGATTTAAAAATGGTAAATCTCAAACTTTTAACCTTATCCTCTAAAGGCCCAAGGTGTTTTTTACATGCATTTTTTATTTCTCTTTGCTATTTGGGCTTATTGGAACCTAATTAGAATAAAAATCTAAGTATCATCTTTTGATATGATGTACTTTTAGAGAAAAATTATGTCCATATATGTGGACTCGTGGTCCGAATTTACATAAACCACTTTTTCCCAAATTTTCTTTTATGCATATTTAACATAGATTTGTTTTTGTTTTTTTAACTTGCTTTGACTATCATAGAGTAAAAACTATTTTTATTTCCCATTTTAGACAGTTAAAATTAGGGTTTGAGACATTTCATATGCTGCAAAACAGTTGCAGGATGACACTGTATGTCTGTAACAAAATATAAAACATTCAAAGTGTTTTAAATAGCCACTTAAGAGCTAAAAATGTGCTGTCCACGTATGTGGACACTTGGGCCCTAGGAGGTTATAGGGGAGCCCAAAATGATCTCTGCATTGTTTGGAAATTTTACAAGAGTTGTTGAGTTTACCATTTTTTTTTAAATCTATTCAGCCGATCTCTGCTTAGCTTAGCATAAATCATTGACTCTGATTAGACCATTAGCATTGCTCTGAAAATTTACCAAAGACTTTCAATAGTTAACTACATGAGTTGAACTTTAAAAAGTAAAATAATGTTAACTCTTTGCTTATTTTCGAGTGAGATTCTAATGCTCTGATTCGATTTACACTTGAACACATGAACACTTGATGATAATAATAATTGTGGAACCAACATCACTACTTGCTATACACTTTTTATACACATATACACTTATTTAACAACACACTTTACATGCCAATTTGCTCATAACAGCTGCACATATAACCTTGTATAACCTTGTAATTTAACAAGAGTTGTTGAGTTTACCATTTTTTTAAAATTCATTCAGCCGATCTCTGCTTAGCTTAGCATAAATCATTGAATCTGATTAGACCATTAGCATTGCTCTGAAAAATTACCAAAGACTTTCAATAGTTAACTACATGAGTTGAACTTTAAAAAGTAAAATAATGTTAACTCTTTGGTAATTTTTAAGTGAGATTCTAATGGTCTGACTCGATCCAACGATCTATCCTAAGCTAAAAATACTCCCACCAGATTCATATATCATCTGAATGGATTCAAAAATGGTAAATCTCAACCTTTTAACCATAGGGGAGCCCAAAATGATCTCCACATTTTTTGGAAATTTGAGAAGAGTTGAGTTTTATCATTTTTTTTATCAGTTTTTTATTTTATTTTATTATTTATTTTTTTTATCAGAATCCATTGAGCCAACCTCTGCTTAGCTTAGCATAAATTATTGAATCGGATTGGACCATTAGCATTGCTTTGAAAAATTACCAAAGACTTCTGATAGTTAACTACATAAGAGTCAAGCTTTAAATAGGACAACTATCTAAACTCTTTGCTCATTTTTGAGTGAGATTCTAATGGTCTGATTCGATTCAATGATCTATGCTAAGCTAAGCTAAAAAATGTTCTCGCCAGATCCGGATACCATCTGAATGAATTTAAAAATGGTAGATCTTAACCTTTTAACCCAAACAAGAGCCCAAATTGAGCTCATTTCCAAAAAAGTGGACTGTTCCTTTAAGAATGAGTGTTTACTACCATGTCGTGTAGAGGGTAACATTAGCACCTCGTATTTGAGATTACTATCGCTAACAGGTAAATATTTTTTTTTCTTCTCCAGAGCAAGTGCCCTGACTTGTTCTGTTGAAAACCTGTTCAGCTCCCCTTGAGTTTTCCTCCACCCTGTGTTTTCGATTCAAGACATTTACTGTACTGCAGGTGCTCTGGGAAACGACGCTTTTGTCATAATGTCAGCTTGTCCTCATATCAGGTGTGCTGACAACACCATTAATGCTAAAATACAATGTACACAATTAAAGCACTTGAGTAAAAGGACAGCATGTCTTAACACCTTGTCAATTGTTTTAAGATCACAACTACCAGTTGTTTGTGGTGTAAATATGTCTTTTTACACCAGTTATTGTCAAATTTTAGTTTACTTTATATTTAGCTAGACAAATAAATTATTTTAAATATGATTTTAATTACGAAACCTAAAGTGTCATGTAACCCTGTACTACATTTTCATTTGACTCAGCGAATCATTGACTGGAGACTCGCTCTGAGGAGATCATTTGAATTAGTGAGTTCTTTAATGGATGTTCACTGAGACCAGATCTTTTGATTCAGTGAATCATCAACTGGAGACTTGCTCTGACCGGATCGTGTGAATCAGTGAGCTGTTAACTTGGAGGTTCAATCTGACTGGCTCATTTGAATCAATAAGTTGTAAGCACGCTTCAATTGTATCATTTGTATCAGTGATTTGTTAAATAAAGGCTCACTCAGAGCACATCATTTGAATCAGTAAATCGAGGTGTCTTAATTTAAATCTCGATCTGACCTTCACAGTCAGTGACTCTTGTAACCGGAGACTCAATTTAACTGGATCATTTAAATCATTGAATTTTTAACTGGAAATTTACTCTGAATCATTTGAATCAGTGAGCGTTTAATAAGATCAAACATTTAAATCGGTGAGTTTTGATTCAGCGAATCATTAACTGGAGACTCACTCTGAGTGAATCAATTGATTCAAGGAATCATTTAATAGAGATTTACTCTGACTGAATCAATTAGAATTTGTGATTTGTTAGCTAGAGACTCATTCGGATAAAATCATTTGAATCATTGAGTTGTTAATTAGAGACTTTAGCCGTCAAAATTGCATAATCTGTCAAGTATATTGCGAAATCTGAACCCAAACTTTGCAATTATGGCATGATATTATAGGGAAAAATAGAAATAATATATGTTTTCATTCCATTATTATGAGACAGACATTTTTGTTGTAATTAAACTTTGCAAATACTTCAAATAGTCCCCTTCAATCCGAAGCCGAATTAAAATGCAGCTCAAATCCACCTCAACAACACACTGCAAGGAACATTGTGTCTCAGCCAGAATGTGTTTCCTCATTGACGGTTTGTCTTTGGCAGTCAGCAGGGTCAAGGCAACAAGCCAGATGTGTTTACCTTTAGTAAATGAGTAATCCTTATTACAAACTCGCATTCCTGTACTGTAAATCACTGCAGACAAATGTGAAGAAATTCACACGTTATTTTGAACGGCCTTTAGGTACTACACATACCTTTCAAAATGCAGTTTTTCATTGCATTTTCTTGTGATTAAGTCTATTTATTTAGAATCCTTTCCTGTTTTTTTGTATTTCTTTCTCTCTTATCAGCATAATTTGAGTACAAAAACTATGCAGATTGTTATTAAAAGGCCACGTCACATTTGGAAATGAAAGCCAGAAATGACAGATTCTCTGTTGACTTTAATATTTCCTCCATCCTGAGCTAAACTTCTTCACAGGCCGATCTTAATCTTCTCTTGAGGCATTCCCCAAGGAAACTATTATTTATAATCTTCTTGTACAAGTCACATGAGGCCATATAAACGATTTCAGAGCTCAATCCACATGTGCACGTGTTTATATGTCATAGCAATTATTGGGCTTTTCAAACCAGATCCGTTGAAGTCTTGCCATTTCTGTGTTCATATTCACTTTTAAACCACACAAAACCAAGCTTCTGTTAAGAAAACAACCCTGATTTTCAATTGACAATGAAAACAAGTCATTTTCTATCCTATTAAAGGCTTTAAAATTGAATTGCTTCTTTTTGTATTTTAATAAGTACATTCATTCATTTTTCTTCGGCTTAGTCCCTTATTTATAAGAGGTCGCCACAGTAGAATGAACCACCAACTATTCCAGCACATATTTTACACCGTGGATGCCTTAATAAGTACATGTCAGGATAGATTTTCATTTTTACACAATGACTATTGAACATTAATTCACCAATATCTTCACATTTTATTCTCACAAATGTTATTTTACATTTTGTGAATATAAAATCACTTTAAAAACTTATTTCACGATTATTTTAAAGGTATCTATGAGTACATCTAATTCTTGCCCTCGGTCTGACTAAGATATAATGGAGTCAAACCCGTCTATGTTACACATGGCACATCTGTATTGTGTTTTGTGTAAACTTTTTCCACATAAATGAGCATCATTTTCAGCTCATTTCTCTAACATGCAGTGTCACGTTATGTCACCCGTCATTCCTTTTCCATACAAACAAGTTTGTGTGTACGTGGGTGTTGTAATGTGCTTTATGTTAATCTTGCAATGCTCGGTTCTCAGCTGTTGAATGTATAAGACGTTGATCAGCTGAACAGATTGAAAGCTGTTAGTTCTGCTTCACTACACGCTGAATTTGACACAAACACTGGAATTCACCTTTGGTGTGGGAAGGACAGAAAAGCACCGTGTTTACTCATTTTGCAGAATGAAAGCAGTTAATATATAAACTCGATATTTTTTATTTTTTTATGTGCAGCAAGACTTGAAGACTAAAATTTACTTGATCAAAATACTGTAATGTTATTGCTGTTTATAATAACCATTTTCTGTGTAAATGTATGTTAAAATGTAATTTATTCATGTGGTGATAAAGATGAATGTTAAGCATATTATTATTATTATTATTATTATTATTATTATTATTATTGTTATCATCATCAATATAATACACTTGTGCCACTTAATATTTTTGAGGAAACCTTGAATATTAAATTATATTATATTATATAATATTATATTATATTATATTATATTATATTATATTATATTATATTATATTATATTATTTTATTTTTTCATGAAGATTGTAAGATTTCTATTAAATCGAAATGCTGCAAGGATTTTTTTAAACAATAAACATTTGATGACATTTAAAAACCCAATTGCATTACAGACCCAAAATATGAATCAAATGTCTTTTTTACATTTAAATTAAACTTTTTATTGTGCCTCTATCCTTCAAATGACTAAAATAAATTGGTCAGGAATACATTTTATTCATTATTTAATACATTTAATCATCTTTATAGAATTGAAATACAGGTCTTCATTTTTTTCATTTCACCTGCATTTCATTTTCACATTTGTACTTGCATTTAAAGTGTTTCTACGAATATAAAGTACACTAGTGTATTTAATTTAACGCAGATACTAAATGTCAAAAGTACATACACTCACCGGCCACTTTATTAGGTCCAACTGCTAACGCAAATTTCTAATCAGCCAATCACATGGTAGCAACTCAATGCATTTAGGCATGTAGACATGGTCAAGATGTTCTGCTGCAGTTTAAACCGAGCATCAGAATGGGGAAAAAAGGTGATTTAAGTGACTATGAACATGGCATGGTTGTTGGTGCCAGACGGGCTGGTCTGAGTATTTTAGAAACTGCTGATCTACTGGGATTTTCACGCACAGCCATCTCCTAGGTTTACAGAGAATGGTCCGAAAAAGATAAAATATCCAGTGAGCGGCAGTTCTGTGGATGCAAATGCCTTGTTGATGCCAGAGGTCAGAGGAGAATGGCCAGACTGGTTCGAGCTAATAGAAAGGCAACAGTAACTCAAATAACCGCTCGTTACAATCGAGGTATGCAGAAGAGCATCTCTGAACGCACAACACGTTGAAATTTGAGGTGGATGGGCTACAGCAGCAGAAGACCACACCTGGTGCCACTCCTGTCAGTTAAGAACAGGAAACTGAGGCTACAATTCACACAGGCTCACCAAAATTAGACAATAGAAGATTGGAAAAACATTCCCTGGTCTGATGAGTCTCGATTTCTGCTGCGACATTCAGATGGTAGGGTCAGAATTTGACAACCATATGAAGTCATGGATCCATCTTGCCTTGTAATAACTGTTCAGGCTGGTGGTGGTGGTGTAAGGGTGTGAGGGATATTTTCTTTGGAACACTTTGGGCCCATTAGTACCAATTGAGCATCATTTTAAAGCCACAGCCTACCTGAGTATTATTGCTGACCATGTCCATCCCTTTATGACCACAGTGTACCCATCATCTGATGGCTACTTCCAGCAGGATAACGCACCATGTCATAAAGCGTGAATCATCTTAGACTGGTTTCTTGAACATGACAATGAGTTCACTGTACTCAAATGGCCTCCACAGCCACCAAATCTCAATCCAATAGAGCACCTTTGGGATGTGGTGGAGCGGGAGATTCGCATCATGGACGTGCAGTCGACAAATCTGCAGCAACTGCGTGATGCTATCATGTCAATATGGACCAAAATCTCTGAGGAATATTTCCAGTACCTTGATAATTGTATGCCACGAAGGATTAAGGCAGTTCTGAAGGCAAAAGGCAACCCTGTACCTAGGGCTGGGCGATATGGCAAAAAAAAAAAATCTCGATTTTTTTTTTTTTTTTTTTTTTTTTTTTTTTTTTTTCATAAAGTTTGACCGATTCACGATTTCGATTTCGATTTTTTTATTTATTTTTTTATTAATTTTTTTTTACTGTGTAACTACCTTACCAGCTTACCTTGTTCATTTAAATTTAAATAAATGCTGAAACTAGTTTTTTTAATGCTCACTTGTAAAAGAAAAGCAATAGTGTGACTAAACGCGGTTATGGCACTCTCATATAGGGATGCTAAACATAGCTACAATAGAAGTCACAGCAGGTCATATGTTGTGCAGCTTTGGGCAAATTTTATTTGGAGAGAAAATGACCAAAATGTAACTTGAAGATTAAAAAGGATTGGAGGGGAAATAAATATTCAAATCTCTGTACATAACAGAAAAATAAACAATGATAATGCAACAATAGTTTATCTGTATTAGTGGCATGGCAGAAATATATATTTAGACAGGCCTTGTCAAAGTGAGCGGGCACTTTCACTAATAAAAAATATAGCACTTAAATTATTTCATAACAATCAATAAAATAACAGCGGTTTTATATCAAAAAATGGTAATGATATAAAATATACTACATTTTGATGGTAAAATATAACCAATTAAACGATTTTGTATTTAAATATTAAATAACGAATGCATCAAGTTAAATATTAAAAAAACAAATGAAACAACACACAGGATCAGGATATAAAGGACTATATTTAGCAGAATGCTGCTCATTAATCTTTGTAATTTTATAGTTTTATTTTTGTTATTTTAATTATTTTTTGTCTTCATAAATAACTAACGAGCTATAGACAAATATCTGCTTGACGTTTTAGAAAATATTTGTGCGTAGCTCCACCACCCAGTATATATTAAAGATCACCGTGAAAAAAAACCCCACAGAAACCTGTTACATGTCTATCTATATTTAAATGTCTATCTTATATTTAACTGAATCGTATAATGGCCTATAGCTGAAATGTTGGAAATTGCTTAATTTATTTTTATAAAACATTTGTCTATACGTATTGATGTTTTTTGGAGTAAAAACTGCCGACATTTAAGAATCCATATTTATTTTATTCATTCATTCATTTGACTTGTTTATTGGTGCATATATGGGTTATGATTTAATTCATACAGTACCTTGACAGCTACTGTGCCACTCCGTAATTCAAGCAAAAGTCCAAATTAAAGAAAGATTTGACTTTCTGCGGTGACCGACATTTACAACACGCCGTAACCGTCCTTCGAGTGGTGCGCGGGTCCCCGTCTCGCAGCTCGCGCGGGAGACACAGACGGCTGCGGGACGCGAACAACAGCACGACGTGCATGGAAACATTCGCGAAGCTGGCTGGCTGACTGCGGGGCGCTTTTTGCTCTAGCGGGAAAATGTCCCGGTGTTCCCAAAGGCCGGTCCGCCCTGGCGCGCTTCCGCTACCAGCTGTGGCAGCACATCAACAGAGCCGCGACGTCAACACACAGAATCAGCACAATTCAGCACGGTTGTCTAACAGTTTAGAACGGTTTGGCACAATAGTGGAAAAGCGGCTTTAATATTTTTATTAAAAAACCGCGATTCCTCGATTTTGTAAAAAATAAAATCGTCTTAAAACGTAAATTCGAATTAATCGAAAAAATCGGAAAAACCGCCCAGCCCTACCTGTACCTAATAAAGTGTCCGGTGAGTGTATAATTTTTACTGAAGAAATGGAGCTCTGAAACTCATTTTCACATGTTTTGTTAATACTGTTTGTAGTGGTTGCTTTGGTAGCCTAGTTGTGTGAGAAGAAAATAGACATATTATCATTCCTTAGGCTAAAAGCAGCATAGCCTGTTTCTCTGTAAGTTAAAAGCTACATTCAGCTAACAAAGGCTGCTTAATCTAGCAAATTTGTCCGTTTCATTGTACTGAACTCAACTTAATCTAATACAACAATTACAATTCATTCCACACATTAGCATTGAAGCCAAGTACAAAATTGACACACTTTTTTGCCTTTGAGGTATTTATTTTCATATGCCAATCATTCACGCATCACTTCCTGTAATGAATGACAGCGGTTATTAAAATTGCCCCTTCGAAAACGAACGCAAGACATAATTTAAAGTGCTTAAAGGACTTTTTGAATGACACGTCTGTGATCCTGCCAGAACTGTACTGGTGATTTCTATTATGCTTGTTTAATGAGCCTGTCAACCTATAAAGACGCTGACTTTTATCGTCACAGAATCCCATGCTTTTATTTTAGGCCGCAAATAAATCATTTTCCAATATAGAGGTCATGAGTGTGTGCTTTGCTGAATGTCATTCGGTGCGATTGAACAAGCCGCTGTTTGTCCCACATTGTGCATCTCTACTCGTCCAGCTGTTCCTGAACCTCTTCCAACCCCGTCAGAAGCCCATGTTTATACAAAATGGTTCAATCCAATCCAGATTAATGGCGCTTTATCATCTGTCCTCCTCTTCGGCTTTAATCACATCGCCAAGCAAAAGCAGAATTTTCCTCTTTCGCAAGACTGCTGATCAATTTTCTTTATGATTCATAGATTAAGTTATAATAATAAATGGAAACACTTTAAAATAATGGTCCATTAGTTAATGCTAGTTAATGTATTTAATAACAGGAACAAACTATTAGTAATGGTATTTTTTCATCTTTGCTAATATTAATGTTGTTTAAATAACGTTAACTGATGGTGCATTAATGTTAACAAGCACAGCTTTACATGTTAATAATGCATTATTTCATGTTGAACTATGATTAATAAAGGCTTTGCAAGATTATTCATTAGGGCTGTACAATATATGGTTTCAGCATCAATATCGCAGTGTGCACATCCACAATAGTCACATCGCAAGATCTGTAATGTTTAGTTTTGATTATAGTCAACCAGGAGAAACCGACACATGAGAATTGTGTAGATAACGCCGAGTTTAACCAGAATGGAGTGAGTTTTTTTATTTGCATGTGTTTTTAAGGCCTGACAGTGTTCGAAGTATTTAGCAACAAGAAAGTTACTATTTTTTTTTTTATTATTATTTATACAGTAAAAAAATTTCTTTTGATTATTCAAATTCTGAACCTGAATACTATTTGATTCCCCAAAAAACATAAAACACAGTTTATTTCACTGTTATCTTTGTTAATTAATTAATGATGAATAGTTAATGAATAATGACTAGTTAATTTTTCTGAACTATTCCCTTTCCTACACAATCAGTCTAATCGATCTAAATGAGTAAATTATTTCTAAGTAGCAGTTTAAGTCATCTGGTGAAATTATTTATATATCGCAATATTTATCGTAGAAAAACTAAATATCGCAATGTCAGATTTTTCCAATATCGCGCAGCCCTATTATTCATACTTAACGTTAGTAAATATGGACCATCATTCTAAAGTGTTAACTTATAAGAATTTGACATAATGCTTATTAATGCTTAATATTTGCATTAAGATATCACGATGCATTTTCAAAAATGTTAAATATGCAGATGGAAATTTTTAACACTGGTTAAAAGTCTTTGATATAAAATTCATCAAAATTAGTTAGATTAGAGTCAAAGTTTTTTTTAAAGAGGAGATTTTTTTTTTATCATTCCCTAATTCAGAACAATCATGTGAGAACACCCAAAGAAAAAAAAGTGTATAAAATAAAAATAATAAAAAATTCTTCCTTCTTTAATTACATTTATTCAATACTTTTCCTTTGGCTTAGTCTCTTATTTATCAGGGGTTTCCACAGTGGACTGAACCGCCAACTGTTCTGGCATATGTTTTACGCAGCAGATGCCCTTCCAGCCACAACCCAGTACTGGGAAACACCTATACACTATTGCATTCACACACATGCACTACAGCCAATTTTGTTTACCCAATTCACCTATACCACATGTCTTTGGACTGTGGGGGAAACCAGAGCACCTGGAGGAAACCCACTCCAACACGGAAGGAACATGCAAACTCTACACAGAAATGCCAACTAGCCCAGCTGGGGCTCGACAGTGAGGTGACAGTGCTAACCACTGAGCCACTGTGCCGCCATTACTTCCTTAAGTTTTTATAGTTGAATCAAATGAACTTTACTGATCATCTTAGCTCACATCAATTAAACTGACAAAAAATATTAAGCTAAACTCCACAACTTAAAAATAAAAAACATGTTTTGAAAGCAGACGACTTGTTTCAGGGTGTCCGCGGGGTCTTAAAAAGTCTTAATGTCTTAAATTTCAAAAACCAAATTGTAGGCCTTAAAAAGTTGTAAATACACTGAAAAATAGGGTTGTAGGACTTAAATCATTTTAAAAAGGGCTTAATGTTGCTGTCCAAGAAAAGCTACCCAATCACCTGACACCCAATCACCAATAATCCATCAGAAAGCTTTTTATTAATATATTTAAATTGTTATTGCAGTGAGATACAATTTACAACTACTGTTAGATGTTTTTACAGCAAATTTTCCAAATTAAATTCCCTAAATTGGGAAAGAAAACTAAATTCCTTAGAAAACACATCCCTTTACACAATCTTCCAATAATACAAAAACTATTTACAGAAGTAACTGGGCCATTAGAAAAAAATCCTTAGTGTTTAGCCTTGTATAAGTCTAAAATTTAATTCACAATTGTCCTTAAAGGGTCTTAAAGTCTTAAAATTGATTTGAAGAAACCTGCAGAAACCCTGTGTTTACCGCCAGACCAAAGATTGTTTGTGCTTTCTTTGAAAGTTTTTTCTTTATTATTATGTTTTCAGAGTTTTTCGGAGGATCGTTCATTAATGCTTTACTTAATATCTTTTGTTATCTTTATTCTTGTTTAAACGGGTAACTTAGGAGAGATTACCCTTTTGATACATTTTTTTTAAAGTTCAGTAGTTCGGGAAGATTTTCTGTAACACTAATTTTATTTATTTCTTCAGCGGGTTAATTATATTCATTTATTTTCTTGTTTTTTTGTTGTTGCTATTTTCAGAATCAGAAAGAGCTTTATTGCCAGGTATGTTCACATATACGAGGAATTTGTTTTTGTGACAGAGCTACTACAGTGCAACAGAATTACAGAGACAGGACAAAAATAGATAATAAATATCTTTAAAAAAATAGAAGCAAGTAGTGATTCGGTTGTCTCTTTCAGTTCTAGCAATTTATTTATTTAGCTATTGACTTTTTTTTTAATCAATAAGTAAACTTTATTTGAATTTAACAGGGGACTTTGGTTATGGGATTATTTTAATGCTTTACTCCTAGCGGACTTAATATTATTAAACTAAGTGAAAGTAACTTAACTCTTATGTGCTCTTGGGGATGTTTTCCTCCACTCTGGGTTGATTTAAGTCTTAATTTGGCCATAACTTTTTCTGCGTTTCAGCTAGCGGAATGATTTTTGGTGACAAATCATATTTTGACACATTTTGAGAAAATGCTTTGAATTTTTTCAAAAAGCTCAAGGATACACTCTGGGCAAATTGACTACCCTTTTGTTATGTTAAGAATGAAAGCATCCACTGAATTAAACTGCTGTAAAAATGCATCAGATGAATTTTTTTGCATAAATCTGTTTAATCAACCTCAGTCCTGATCAAAACTTCTAAATTGCTTAAAAAATTACAGGATTTTAACTCTTTAATTGACAAATTTATAAATGATGTCACTAATTTGGTGAAAAAACATACAAAATGACATATTTTCAATATTAAAAGTAATTGTGGACTGGATTTTTTTTTTTACCTTTTATCAAAGTCTTGGACATGTAAAACAACATTGCCTTTGCATTGTTTTTGATTGATTTGGAACATTTTTGGAATTTTTTTTCTCCATAATTTACTGTTGGTGGCTGTTTTTGTCCCATTGACTTCCATTATAACCACATTTTTTGATTACAAAACCATGACACCATATAATCAAATAATTGTGATTGTTGGTGTTTTTCCCTGTTGAAAAGAGGTAAATTAGTTTATTTTTACTGTTGGTCATCAGTTGGCACCATTAACCCTTTAGATAGGCCTGTGCAAAAGAAAGCTTAGTTTCTGGATTTTATAAGGAGTATAACAGCAAACTCAAGTGAAAATCCAACAATGCACCAAAGCCAATGTTGTTACTAATCGTTCACATGTCCAAGATTGTGATAAATTACTATTCCACAATTAATTTTTACATTTTGTGTGCTTTTTTTTTCACCAAATCAGTGACATCATTTATGAATTTGGCAATTAAGAGTTGAAACGCTTTAATTTTCAAAACAATTTAGTAATTTTGATCAGGACTGTGGTTGATTTAAGTGATTTGAGTTGATCAGGACAGATTTATGGAAAGAAAATTGGAAAAATATTTATCTGATGCATTTTTACAGCGGTTTAATTCAGTGGATGTTTTCATCTCTAACATAACAAAAGGTCGTCAATTTGAACAGTGCACAAAAGTTAAAAACATTTTATTTTTCATGACTTTTTGTCGTTTATTTTACAGTGTACAGATATGAATAAAACTGAAGATTTGGTGAATGTAAGAGCTGCTGAAGTGAGATTTATCCTCATTTTGAGAACAGCCTTTAAAATAATATATTATAATTAAGAGCACCAGACACAAATTTAAAAAAATGTGACAAAATAAACTTTTAAAACTGTATTTAGGATGTTTTCTTTATATTAGAGTAAAACATCAATAAAAGCACAAACATTTCAGAATTGACGTGCTTGAAAAGGAGTGTTTTAGCCTGCAGTGTCTTGCATTAAACATCTAATTATTTACCAATAAACAAGAGTATAAATCATACACGACATAGAGAATTTCAGTACTTTGATGATTAAAGCTAGTCAGGATGGAACATAAAACCCTCTTTTTAACACAAATTCACCACAGCAGGGCCTTTCCAACAGCCATAATTCATCTGTTTCAAAATGAAGTGTAATTGAGAATGAAGTGGGCGGCCTGTTCTTTCCCTTTTCTTTCTCCGTTTTTAAAACATCACATTTAAGGCTTAACTCCTAAATCCTCTTCATACACCAAAGAATCCCTGAACTCCATGACATTGCGCTGAATTGGAAGGAAGCCCTGCCCAAACTTCAACTGTGTTGGTTAAAGTGCTAAGGTCATGCTGGAGCACAATGTAAGTTTGTGGCATGTTTGAGGTGAGGTTTTATAGGGTATATTTAAAACTCAGTGAAACTTATTAACCTGGTGGCCAATAAGTGAACTGCAAGGGATTCAATCCGTTATTTTGATCTTTCATTAATAGTAAAATAAGTTTGCAGCAATAATTATGAATGTCCAGATGAGAGAGAGAGATAGACATTTTGGTTACATTGTAAAAAATTCTGCGGTCCACATAATTCCTTCATGTTGTCCCAACATAAATTAAGGTAACTCAATTTTTTTTTTACAAATTTAAGTAGATTGAACATAAAACAATAAGTTGCCTCAGAAAAAAAATCAAAAATTGAGTTTAATTCAGCTTATTTTAAATAAGTAGTTTGAACAAGCAGCTAAAATAATTGTTTGAGTGTACACTTTCAAACATGCTGGCTTCCACACCATTCCTTCATGTTGTCCCAACACGAATCGATTAAGCTAACTTGATTGTTTTTACAAATTTAAGTGGATTAAACATAAAACAATTAAGTTGTCCCAAAAAAGCCTCAAGATGTGTGTTGATTCAGCGCATTTTAAATAAGTAGTTTGAATAAGCAGCAAAAATAATTGTTTAAATGTATGTAAATGCTGTTTTCTCAATAACAAAATAGTCAAACGAGTTGAAAAAAGCAGTTAAGAAAGCATCTGATCATAGCTATGCACGTTTACATAAGCTCTGCATTTCACCACCATCAAGCTTTCTGATAAGCTCATAAAAATACACTGTCTTTATAGTTTGATTATTGAGACAATAGCTGTTCCCATCAAAAGATCCAAATTAGATTTATGAGCAAAACTAGAATGTCACATAAAACATTTACAAATTAACTCTTTGGAGTGAACAAGAAGCTTATGATGTTGTTTTATAAAGCTGTTCTTGAAAGCATTGTCATGGTATCACGTGGTATCTATAGAGTGTAAATCTAAGTTGACGCATCTCTTAAAGACAGGATGGAAAATTGTTGAGCATGATGAATACTTTAATCCTCAATTTTTATATGAGAATTGTGTCCTTAATCATTTGGAGAGGATTCTGAATGATCCAGATGTCCACATTATGTACTGCTTCCCTCTGGTAGGAGATATAGAGTCCCTAAGTGTAGGTTGAACCAATATAAGACATCCTTTGTACCCGTTTCAATGGGATTATTTAACAAGAGTTTATCTTAATTAGCAATATAGCTATTGTAGCTACTGTATTTTGTGTTGTTTTTATTATTGTTTGTTTTTATGGTATGTCTGCAGCAATATGGTAATGATACCCATGACAAATTTCCTGTCAAGGACAATACATTTTACTACTACTACTATTACTAAAGCGCAGTTTCCATCTAACGAGTCAAAGAGAACAAAACCGTCACTTCTTGATAACATGCACCAAATATCAAAAAGACAAATAGAGTTTGCTGCGGTAGAAGAAGCCTCTAGGCCTTTTTTCTTATATACACTGTAAAAAATGCTGAGTTCCACACGTTTCTCCCATGTTGTCTCAACACAAATTAATTAAGTTATAAATTTAAGAGTATTGAACATAAAACAATTAAGATATCTCCAAAACAATGTAAGAATTGTGTTGTTTTAACTCATTTTAAATAAGTAGTACTAGAACAAGTAGGAAAAAGTTTGAGTGTAATGACTTGCTCAATGAACGCGTGGAGGCTCTTAGAGGTGTGAGACGCTCTTTGTAAGCACAGACGCTCAAGACAGTTCTGGAGGTTGAGGGATCACGTGATGCTTTGAGAGCGACAAGACGTGTCTGAAAGAGCTCTTCGCCATATAGCTGAATCTTTAACGTCGTCGTAATTGCTTAAAGAGTGCACAGAATTGAGGAGAAAATGTTTAGGATGTCCCTCGATGCCTTTTGGTCGCAGTCAGATTCGACTAGTAAACAAGCTAGAAGAAATACACGCCAGAACAAGAGCACTATCGCCAAACAAGATGGCAATAATCTGGGCCCAGCTGCTTCTAACAAAACTATGTTATTGGGTGGCACAGTTAACGGTATAGTCGAAATTGTTGAAAAGAAGTTACAGGCGTTACGCCATCCAATTTCCGAGATATCAGGCAAGTTGGACAGTATGAACAAGAGTCATCGAGCACGAGCAGAGAATGTCAGACCTCGAAGATAATCAAGTTAACAGCTCAACGCGCCTCTGATCTATCAAGACATCCCTGCAAAAAGCACTCGAACGTATAGAAGACCTTGAAAATAGAAGTCGGCATCAGAATATCAGAATCGTCGGTCTCAAAGGGCACTGAAGGGGGTGACCCAACAGCTTTTTCTTTTTTCTTTTTTAAGACTTGTATCCCAACTACATTGAATATGAATGCAAAAGACGGATGGATCAAATTGGACAGAGCCATCCGTACTGGACAACTGAGCAACGAAGGTGAACATCTGAGAGGAAGACCCATGATCATTCGACTAGACGACTAGAAGGACAAAAGGCCAAATCAACGTCTGGTATCGAGAGGGAAAAGGAGACAGTTCTGGAGGTTATAATACTAAACCACTGTGATGGCGGACTTTGGCAAAGGTGTTTTAGAATGATTAAAACAACATTTCAGATGTTTTACAGTGTGGTCGGTCCACTTGTTGGTTTATTAATGCCATCCTATTGTGCATCTTTGTAGAGCCCTGCACGGGCCCTAAATCTAAGCCCTAGCCCGGCCCTGACCCAAGATGCACAGGCTGTAGCCCTGCCCTTGTCCAACAGCCCATAAAAATGTTTGGCCCGAGTCTGACCCGAAGCCCTTTTTTTTTTTTTCTGCCAATCAACTTATACTGTTACAGCCATTAAAATGGACCAGATTTGTATTTAATAGAAAGTTGATGTTTTTTCCGTTTAGTTTTTTATTATCAGAATAATTTAGAAAAATGTTTAGAGTTTTTTTTGTTTGTTTTTTTTAAATGCAAGTTTTAGTTGTTTTAAGTGACATCGATATTCAAGTGGTATCTTGTCCACAGTGAGTTTACTCAATTTGTGCGTTGTGTGTAATCAGTTGGCTCATCATTTAAAATTGTCACTATTTGAAAAGTTGACCAGAAGTTTGCCTTTCCTTTAGTGTTTTTTTTTTTATAGTTTTAAGTTCGCCATTGCCAATTTTTCCCTTTATGTTCTCCATTGCATGTTGCTGGAAATCTCTATACGCAATGCGTCACTGGCGCTTCCGGATTGCACGCAATAAATATTATTAATTTTTAAAAGTTTTTTCCAAAGCAGGCCCCAAGCCCGATATGCGTGCTAGCTATGACGTGAAAATTGGCCTGAAGCCTGGCCCTAGGGGCTTAAAAACATCATTTCCATTAACCATTTTCTATGCTCCCCCCCAAAAAATGTGCATAAAATAGGCAAACTGAAACAATGTTAATCTGAATGTGAGGCCATAGTTTGAATCAATAACGCACCCTGATGATTTTCTCTGCAAAAACATCCTTCGCAAAAAAGTGGCATTGCCAGATATTTGTGCATTGTTGATATTAAAGTGATTTAAAAAATCTGACATGTCGTCCAGGGCTGCACAATATATTGTTTCAGCATCGATATCACGATGTGTGCGTCTGCAGTAGTCACATCGCAAAGATATGCAATGTTAAGTCTGAATTATAGTTGACCAGGAGCTACAGAATTGTATTTCATCACTGTATTTGGACAGAATGTATATGATTTATGCAACAAAGAATTTTTTTTGTCTTATTTTTAGTCCAAATGTTGACATTTCAAAGTGAAAACAAGATCATTTAGTTTACCCCACTGGCAGATAATAACTCTTAATTTTGCCTTATTATAATGAAACAATATTTTTACTTGACCTAAGAATTTTGTTTAGATATTTGGACTAGAAATAAGACAAAGCATTATAAGAAAAGCATTTTTGCTTTGTGATTATTCTATTTCTGTACCTGAAAAATGCTAGACTCCCCAGAAAACCATCAAATAGTGCTATTCAAACTATCTTGTGAAACTGTATTCACATCGCAATGTTTATCGCTAATAAAATATCGCAATATCAGATTTGACCAATATCGTGCAGCCCTAATGTAGTCCCCTTAAATGATTTTGTAAACTGTTATATGCTGCAGAAAACATTTTTGGGCATGACACTTGTTCGTTTTGCTATTAGTTGCAATATGCGCTGTGAAATTAGTCAACCACAAAATACATTGGATACTGAAAAGTCCCTTGTGACAAGAAAATGAGATAAGCAGAAATGACTTAACAGCAAATTCCAGTATGTCTGGTCTGTTTAATTGCTGGGGTCTCACTGAAATCACTTCAGTGTTTCTCCTTAGTGTCAGCAAACAGGGATTCACGCATCAGCTCCTTAGAAGAATGAATAAACAGCAGTGTGTGGCACGCACATTTCATTCCAGCTGCGCAACGTGTTGATCTGCTTATGCAAAAGAATTGTAAAAGCTGTTAGTGAATCATTCTAATCAGTCAGCTGGTGAAGATGGAAGTGATTAGCACTTATTTTTGAACTGTTAGCTTCCTACTGTAAATGTTGCACAATAAATAATTCTGAAGACGATTAAAGACACCGTCTAATCAAACGTTTTGAGTTTTGTGTTTTTTTAGTTTCAGAAACTCACTTTTATATATGAAATATTTGCAGATTCTCATATGATAAAATTGATTTAAAAGATTGATGACTCATCCTGCACTGCATAGCTTTTTGTCCTATCAGATGTTCTCTAAAGTTTCACACCCTCTAACACCATTGAGAGAAAATAGTACATTGGTTTGACATAATTACAGTTGCGCTGGTCTGATTTTATTACTGTTAACATGTAAACAATCACTGAGGGCGGGGCATGTCAGTAGAATGACAAAATAATCCTTTAAATTCGAGAGCATCTGATTGGACAAAAATCAACATGGTGCAGGATGCAGTTCCGAGAAAAGAAATACAACACAGTGCCTTATGTTCTGATTGATTAATTAGTGGCTACTTTTTGCAAAATGTGTACATTTATGTATGATCTGCTTAAGCACCAGCAAAAAGCCTTCTTGTTTTCTGTACAAATTAAATCATACAAATAGCCACTAATGCATTAAACTGTCAGATCAAAGGCAGGTATAAAAATCAAATATTTGTACATAAGGTTCAGGAAGAGCAAAGCTGCATGAACTAAAAACCCACAAAACTCAAACTGTAACTTTTAAACATAAGGCTACGTAACACAAGTACATAGTTTTGGTATAACATTAGTCAGCACACAGTGGACATCTCTCAGTCTATGCGTTGGTTCATTTACTCTAATTTTGTAAGTTGCACCTTACAAGCTATGTGTACAAGTGAGGCAATAACAGAGTGAGGCGCTCATAACACTACACTGGTATCATTTACATGCATTCCTCTCTTATAAAGAGAGAAACCTTAAATAGAGGCGCAGTGTTCCCTGAGTTCGCGCAGTTTTGAACGACTCCCGCGATTTTTGTCAGACCAGCGACTCGCAAACAGGCGCGTTATTATCCGAGTCCTGGCTGTGCATTGAACTCAGTCCGGTGTCCGAATCGTCGTCATTCGTGCATGTTTTGGACATTCCCCTCGCCTGCTCCACCCAAACATTGTCTACTGAAGGCAGTGTCTCTGCTTCTCCCTCATCTTTACCGTCCTCTGCTTGTTTCTCCTCCAGCTCATCTAATCTGTGAACCTTTTCGAGTAATTCCCTCAACTCCCGTTCCTTCGAGTCCAATAGCTCCTGACTTATGTCCAAATCGCTCTTCACCGTCTCCAGATCAGTGTTCAAGCGCAGCCCTATGTATAAACTCGTATCCAGTTGAGTTTTGATCCTCTCCTCCTCTAACTGCAGTTCGGTGTCTGTCAGGTGTTCCGGGAGCGGTTCCTCAGCGACTGAAGACACCTTCAGAGGCGTTTCATCTCCAGAGCTCTCCGCGTCTTTGCCGGAAAGCTCCGCTTTTCTCCTCCTCATCCACCTGTGGTTGAGTTCCTCCTGTATTTCCCCGGTCAGGATCTCCATCAGAGCCTCCCTCTCGGTTAGTTCCTCCTGAAGTTGAATGACTTGGTCGCAGCGGGACGCGTATTCCTCAAACTGCGCAAAAGCCGCGTCCGAGCGCGCGCTCGAGTCTCCTTGGTCCAGCAAATAAGTGTCCTGAACATAGTTCACGCCGTGTATTTTCATTCTGTCGAAGTGAACTTTTGATTCAAACCTCTCGATTTCGCCATCCAGCTCTTTTATCCGCTGTACCTGCTGTCGGATAGTATGATCCTGGGAAATAATAAGATGAACGAGAGTTTCCATTTTCTCCGCGGATTTGTCTTTCGAAACTTCTTCTTTCCTCCTGTTTATTTTGTCCAGCTTTCTAAAAGCCTTGCGTACAATCCTCCGCTGTTTTTCCTGTGAAAATGGCATGGTGGTTCTGGAGGTGCAGGGGCTTTCTTTGCTGAGCACGACCCGCGCTTCTGCGCTCCTCGGCCCGTTGTTGGGCAGCGACGCGTCGCTCCGCACCAAGACGAAGCGCACATTCTCCTGCTCGTCACCCCATGCGCTCCACAGCCGTAAGATTTTCGTTTTATTCGGCAGAATCCGCTCAAACCCCCTCCATTTCTCTACGATGCAGTAGGACTGCGGAGGACCGCTGAGCATCGCGCCCTGTTGGAAGTTCTGGTCCTCCAGCAGCACTTTGACTACATCCGCGCAGGTGGTGCGTCTGGAGAGCCCGGACACCAACTTCTCCTCCCGGCAGACCCACACCGAGATCTTACTCTCCTCTTGTTCCATCATTATTTACATCGAAGGCCCCGAGACCGGCTTTGTCTTTTAACTTCACATTCGTGAAGTGTTATACGTGGTTTGTAGTAGTGTACTGAGAGCCGGAGAGTGCGCGCGCGCTGACAGATAGAGTTGTGTTTGTCTGAACTCCTGCAGCAGCGGTGTTTCTGAGCGCTCAGGCTCCGCCCACTCTCACATGACGACACCACTGCTCTACTCATTACTACAGCGGGGAAAACTCTTCAGTAAAGCCGCAGTGAGGTTTCTGGCATTTTTAGAAGGGGAAAATAATCAAAATAGTTTTTCAGTGACTGAACAAAAAGGTTGAGAACTGAATTTCTAAATCAATGAAATGACACGCAAATCTTTGTTTTGAGGTTTTGAAAGGCATATAAAAATGTAGAATAAAAATATAGAAATATATTACAAATAATTACAGTATTCAAACGAAAAATTAATGCGAAAATTCAATTCAATGTAAAACTTACTGAAGTTTGTGTCTTATTTTGCTTTTACAGCAAATATTTACATCATAAAACAGACAAAACTAAAACGCTGTCCTTGACCAGCAAGTACGATTAGATAAAAGTATATAAATGTAGAATAAAAATATAGAAATAATAAAATATAAAATATAGAAAAATATAGAAAAATATAGAAATATATTACAAATAATTACAGTATTCAAACGAAAAATTAATGCGAAAATTCAATTCAATGTAAAACTTACTGAAGTTTGTGTCTTATTTTGCTTTTACAGCAAATATTTACATCATAAAACAGACAAAACTAAAACGCTGTCCTTGACCAGCAAGTACGATTAGATAAAAGTATATAAATGTAGAATAAAAATATAGAAATAATAAAATATAAAATATAGAAAAATATAGAAATATATTACAAATAATTACAGTATTCAAACGAAAAATTAATGCGAAAATTCAATTCAATGTAAAACTTACTGAAGTTTGTGTCTTATTTTGCTTTTACAGCAAATATTTACATCATAAAACAGACAAAACTAAAACGCTGTCCTTGACCAGCAAGTACGATTAGATAAAAGTATATAAATGTAGAATAAAAATATAGAAATAATAAAATATAAAATATAGAAAAATATAGAAATATATTACAAATAATTACAGTATTCAAACGAAAAATTAATGCGAAAATTCAATTCAATGTAAAACTTACTGAAGTTTGTGTCTTATTTTGCTTTTACAGCAAATATTTACATCATAAAACAGACAAAACTAAAACGCTGTCCTTGACCAGCAAGTACGATTAGATAAAAGTATATAAATAGATTATAACTTGCTTCATTATAATAATGTAAAGGAAAAAGTTCTGAAAAATGAATATAAAATTCAAAATAAAACACTTAGAAATAAAAGTTATTTCACAGATGCAGCTGATATTTACATCATAAAAACAAAACAAAAACACTGCATCTCAATAATCAACGTGCAAAACTAATTAACAAATAAATTATTACAAACAGTTCCATTATTAAAACGTCAAAGTGAAATTAATGCAAAAAAGAAATGTAAAAATCAACATAAAAACACCTTCTGAAAAGCTTAGAAATGATTTCATTATTGATATATGATTCATATATGACTTCTCCATATACTGCAGATGTATATAAGAAAAATTTAGTTCACCAGAGGAGCTTTATTACACACACACACACACACACACACACACACACACACACACACACACACACACACACACACACACACACACACCAGAAGGTCAGAGACTGTAATAAATCACCACCCTGACATTATGATTATTATGAGGATGATGATGATGATGCGGATGGTCAGATTTCCCATCGGTCAGTGTGGATTTACTGTAAAATCCTCAGATGATAAGAGCAGAAGTGGACTGTGATGCCATCAGGATTACAGTCAGATCAAATAAACATCATTCTCTCCCGCTATACGCTAACAACAATGATGATATTTATAACTATCTATCTATCTATCTATCTATCTATCTATCTATCTATCTATCTATCTATCTATCTATCTATCTATCTGTCTGTCTGTCTGTCTGTCTGTCTGTCTGTCTGTCTGTCTGTCTGTCTGTCTGTCTGTCTGTCTATTTAACTGTCTGTCTGTCTATCTGTCTATCTTCCTGTCTGTCTGTCTGTCTGTCTATCTATCTGTCTATCTTCCTGTCTGTCTGTCTGTCTGTCTGTCTATCTATTTATTTATCTGTCTGTCTATTTATCTGTCTGTCTGTCTATCTATTTATCTGTCTGTCTATTTATCTGTCTGTCTGTCTCTCTGTCTTTCTATTTATCTGTCTGTCTGTCTGTCTGTCTGTCTGTCTGTCTGTCTGTCTGTCTATCTATTTATCTGTCTGTCTGTCTATCTGTCTGTCTGTCTCTCTGTCTTTCTATTTATCTGTCTGTCTGTCTCTCTATTTATCTGTCTGTCTGTCTATCTGTCTATCTTCCTGTCTGTCTGTCTGTCTGTCTGTCTGTCTGTCTATCTATCTGTCTATCTATCTTCCTGTCTGTCTGTCTGTCTGTCTGTCTGTCTGTCTGTCTGTCTGTCTGTCTGTCTGTCTATCTATTTATTTATCTGTCTGTCTATTTATCTGTCTGTCTGTCTATCTATTTATCTGTCTGTCTATTTATCTGTCTGTCTGTCTGTCTGTCTGTCTGTCTGTCTATCTATTTATCTGTCTGTCTGTCTGTCTATTTAACTGTCTGTCTGTCTATCTGTCTATCTTCCTGTCTGTCTGTCTGTCTGTCTGTCTGTCTGTCTATCTATCTGTCTATCTTCCTGTCTGTCTGTCTGTCTGTCTGTCTATCTATTTATTTATCTGTCTGTCTATTTATCTGTCTGTCTGTCTATCTATTTATCTGTCTGTCTATTTATCTGTCTGTCTATTTATCTGTCTGTCTGTCTATCTATTTATCTGTCTGTCTGTCTCTCTGTCTTTCTATTTATCTGTCTGTCTGTCTATCTGTCTGTCTGTCTCTCTGTCTCTCTGTCTTTCTGTTTATCTGTCTATCTGTCTGTCTGTCTATCTGTCTGTCTGTCTCTCTGTCTTTCTGTTTATCTGTCTGTCTGTCTGTCTGTCTGTCTGTCTGTCTGTCTATCTATTTATCTGTCTGTCTATTTATCTGTCTGTCTGTCTCTCTGTCTTTCTATTTATCTGTCTGTCTGTCTGTCTGTCTATCTATTTATCTGTCTGTCTGTCTATCTGTCTGTCTGTCTCTCTGTCTCTCTGTCTTTCTGTTTATCTGTCTGTCTGTCTGTCTGTCTGTCTGTCTGTCTGTCTGTCTGTCTGTCTGTCTGTCTGTCTATCTATTTATCTGTCTGTCTGTCTATTTATCTGTCTGTCTATTTATCTGTCTGTCTATTTATCTGTCTATCTATTTATCTGTCTGTCTGTCTGTCTGTCTGTCTGTCTATCTATTTATCTGTCTGTCTGTCTCTCTGTCTTTCTATTTATCTGTCTGTCTGTCTATCTGTCTGTCTGTCTGTCTGTCTGTCTATCTATTTATCTGTCTGTCTGTCTATCTGTCTGTCTGTCTGTCTGTCTCTCTGTCTTTCTATTTATCTGTCTGTCTGTCTGTCTGTCTGTCTATTTATCTGTCTGTCTGTCTATCTATTTATCTGTCTGTCTATTTATCTGTCTGTCTGTCTGTCTGTCTGTCTATCTGTCTATCTATTTATCTGTCTGTCTATCTATTTATCTGTCTGTCTGTCTGTCTGTCTATCTGTCTGTCTGTCTGTCTGTCTGTCTGTCTGTCTGTCTGTCTGTCTATTTATCTGTCTGTCTGTCTGTCTGTCTGTCTATCTATTTATCTGTCTGTCTATTTATCTGTCTGTCTGTCTGTCTGTCTGTCTGTCTATCTATTTATCTGTCTGTCTGTCTGTCTGTCTGTCTGTCTATCTGTCTATCTATTTATCTGTCTGTCTATCTGTTTATCTGTCTGTCTGTCTATCTATTTATCTGTCTGTCTGTCTGTCTGTCTGTCTGTCTCTTACATGTATAAAATATAACTATATATATTTTTTACAAATAGTATCTCTATTTACAATATGTAAATCTTCAATGTTTTGCTTTGATTATTTTTATTATTATTAATTTTATTTATAATAATGTTCTTATTAATATGTAAATAATGATATAATGTAATATTAATATTCATAAAATTATAGACTTCTACTACTACTACCAATAATAATAATAAAAATAATAATACTTATGTGATACATGGCTATAGATCTTTATTTAGTATCTCTACAAGTAATAATATTAATAGTAATAATATACAAGCATCATAATACTCATCGTGTATACAGTAGAAGTCAGAATTATTAGCCCCCCTTTGAATTTTTCTTCTTTTTTAAATATTTCCCAAATTATGTTTAACAGAGCAAGGAAATTTTCACAGTATGTCTGATAATATTTTTTCTTCTGGAGAAAGTCTTATTTGTTTAATTTCAGCTAGAATAAAAGCAGTTTTTAATTTTGAAAAAAAAAAAAAAAACATTTTAAGGTCAAAATTATTAGCCCCTTTAAGCTAATTTGTTTTGGACTGTCTACAGAACAAACCATCATTATACAATAACTTGCCTAATTACCCTAACCTGTCTAGTTAACCTAATTAACCTAGTTAAGCCTTTAAATGTCACTTTAAGCTGTATAGAAGTGTCTTAAAAATATCTAGTAAAATATTATTTACTGTCATCATGACAAAGATAAAATAAATCAGTTATTAGAGATGAGTTATTAAAACTATTATGTTTAGAAATGTGTTGAAAAAATCTTTAATCTTTTAAGTTTATTTCTTCCGTTAAACAGAAATTGTGGAAAAAAATAAACAGGGGGGCTAATAATTCAGGGGGGCTAATGATTCTGATTGCAACTGTACATATTGTCACCTTGGAATTAAGGTTTTATCTGCGTTCTGAATGATTTTGAGATATTGAGCTTCAAAGTTTTTGCATTCCATAGCAAACAGTACGTGTGTTACATTTTTTATTTTAAATAAAGTCTTAAAATGTAAAGAACTTATAAAAAAAACATCCCATAATGTAAATAAGTTGTCATTTAATAAGAATGTCGATAACTCAATTTTGACAAAAATGTCAGATAGAACTTTATAATTCTAAGGTGACGATATTACTACTACTAATGTTATTACTACTGCTACTACCAATAATAACTTCCTTTGCATAAATAATAATACACTCTCTCTTTACATAATGATATGTATCTTAAGTTATTATTATTGTTACCTTTATTGTTGACATTTTAAATTGTATTCAGTCTCAATATTAAAGTCATTGTGGGGAATAGAGCTGCGGAGAAAACAGAATGTCGCATTATTTGCAATGTACTGACACCTAGTGGATGTAAAGAGCAGTACATTTGTTAAAAAAAAATATCTAGCAAATGTACACTACCTGGCAAAATGTTGTCGGTTATCCAAGTTTTAGGAACAACAAATTACTTCTAGTTCAACAAAACTTCTAGTTGTTCATTTGGTATCAGTAGTGACTTAATATGAAAGACAAAGGCCTCTAGATTACACTTATTTTACCAAGATAAAATATGATCATGATTTGATTTTTTAATTATTTAATTAGGACAGTAAGATCTGACTTTTCTTAGAGTTAGACAAAAGTCTTGTCTCTTAACAGAAATAATGTACAGTATAGAATATGAAGTCATGGTGCAGTGGAAAAAGAATGAATATTGTGTATGACTCCCATGAGCTTGCAGGACTGCATCCAAACATCTCTGGAATGACTTTAATAACTTATTATTAATGTCATCTGAATGGCAAAGAAAGCGTTCTTGCAGGACTCCCAGAGTTCACCAAGGTTATTTGGATTCATCTTCAATGCCTCCTCCTTCTTACCCCAGATGTGCTTAATAATGTTCATCTCTGGTGACTGGGCTGGCCAATCCTGGAGCAGCTTGACATTCTTTGCTTTCAGGAACTTTGATTTGGAGGCTGAAGTTTGAGAAGGAGTGCTATCCTGCTGAAGAATTTGCCCTCTCTTGTGGTTTGTAACGTAATGGGCAGCACAAATGTCTTGATACCTCAGGCTGTTGATGTTGCCATCCACTCTGCAACAGATGTTCAACAGATGATTCATCTGAAAAATCCACCTTCTGCCACTTTTCCAAATGATCAACTAGAAGTCAAGTTATTATTTGTTGCTCTTACAACTGGGATGGACTAGACTTGTGTCAGGTAATGTACATTCATTTATTTCTAAAATTAATTTCTAATTTCGAAAAAAAAAGTATAAAAATCTCAAAAGACAAAGCACACCAGCTTCCAGTACAAACACTAAAAGTTTATTTTCATTTTCTTTTTTGTATTCCCCGCCCTCCCTTAATGAAAATATACACAATTGAAAACAATTATCCGACATGAGTCCATCTATTAAAAACAGCTAGCCAAAACTCTTCAGTGCTCTCCGGGAAAACAGCCGTCACAGACATTAGTGTTCAGTTTCAACGCTCACTTTACTAACAGAGACATGGCTGACAAAAACAAAGCAACAAAAACACATTCTTGTGTGGTGAATAAGACCGAGATCCACAGTCAGATTTCTTTCACCCCGAGAAATGAGGAATCCGTAAGCACTAATGTCATTAAATCATATATCGCCCTTCCCTTATATACACAACACCATTAATGCTCTGACAAACAAAAGCAAACATCCACTTATGAGCTATCAGTTTCAGATCTCATGATTTTTTTGACAATGTCAAAGGCATTACGGTGATAGAATCCAAATCTGACTCTCATTTTGTCTTTTTTTTTTGGCGTCAAAATATTTCTGAGCTGGAAAAGAACACACAAAAGGCACTTTCAACACCTGTAGCTTTCACTTGGCATGAATTGAAGTGATTGAATGTGTTGATTTCAACATGATTTTACGGCAATTCGTAACTTTGATTTAGTGGCTAATTCGTATGATCGTAGAATTAGTATGATTCGCTCATCCCCTAATGCTGCCTCCTTTTTAAAATCGTACATTTTCATACAACTGAACTCGTACGAATTCGTATGAATTAGCGACTAAACTGACAAAACGTAAAATAGTTACGTTTCCTCGTGAGATCAGGCTGGTTTATTTGGTGTACAAGATTGAAACGTGACCTACTTCGGGATAAAGGGGTAGTTCACACAAAATTGAAGTTACTCACTGTTTATTTATTTGACGTTGAACATAAAATTTGATGATTGTTGGAAGCTAGAAGTCGTTGACTTTAGTAGCTAGTAGAAATGGAAGTAAATAAAGGTCATTATATTTTATTTAATCTGTTTCAACAGAAAATCGAACCAGTGGAAGGTGAGTAAATGATGACAGAATTGTCAATTTTGCACGAACTATTCCTTTAAGGTCTGTTCACACCAAGAACGATAACTACTGTATAACTAGCAATAAAAAGGGTTTTTGCGTCTGTCTCTTTAAAAGCAGGATGGATTCTGATTGGCTGTTAGTTTGATTGGCAGCTTTCTATTTTTTCTGTGTTTTATTAATCGCAATATTCCGCTCTTTAAAATTCGTAACGTTCTCTTTGAGTCTTTATTGTTCATTTAGTTATCCTCCTTGTTGTGAACAGACTTTACGCTGGCACCACAAAAAACAAATACGGTCCATTTTTTTGTTGGACAAGATATACACTTTGTGAGGTTATTTCTGTTTTCTCACTATCATACAACGTCTGCGATTATGAGCACTAAGGCACGGTATGCTTTGGTGATTTTGCTATGTAAATTCCCTTTCTCTTGTAGCCTGCTCTGATATGGGGGAAAACACCAGTTTCTTAAAGCTGAAGTAAGTCATTTAGCAGCAGTGGCGCCACCTTATGGATTTAATGGATATGCCAGTGATGGAATAATAGCCCAACCTTGAATCACGCCACTGGTTGAGATAGTGTTATCGTGTAGTATTTATTACATTTTCACTGCGCGACAGTACTGAAGCTTCATTCCACCACAGAATTTTTAAAAAGGTAATTGCAACTATTCAATCTAACAGCTGACATTTTCCCTCCCTCCAAAATGCAACATTATACAAAAAAATATGGTTTCTGCAAATTCAGATCCTGAAATTCTGGGTAAAAAAAGTTAGAATTGTGATGTTTTGACTATTATATCTCAGTACACAATTTATAATAGTCCGGTATACAGCAGGGAAGATAAGTATTGAACACGTCATGTTTTTTTTTTCCTGGGATCATTTCTAAAGGAGCTGTTAACATGGAAATGAAGCAGATTTCGGTAAAACCCAAAAAATACAAACCCAAAAATAAAACAAAACAAAATAATCTGAAACATGAGTTACGTGTAATAATAATGAAATGAGACGAGGAGAATGAACTGAACTACTGGAACGTATTTAATACTTTATATAAAGGCTTTTTTAATGATGGAGCTTAAGGACACATGAATTACTCAGATGTGAGTTTTTCACAGACATCAACAGTGTAAAGATCTTGATGGTTCTGTGGGTCTCGTCTATCAAATCTGAGCTTTATTTTGTATTTTTTCAAGTCAGGTGATTGGCTGGGCCATTCTACAGCTTGATTTTCTTTCTCTGAAAGCATTTGAGAGTTTGTGTTTTGGATCATTGTCTTGCTGAAATGTCCACCCTGGTTTCATCTTCATCATCCTGATAATGTAGATGTTGGACTGAAGCAGCTGATATTAGTTTACACTGATGAAGGGCAGAGGGTTGCTGAAAAACTACGAGATTTCAGCTGCTGTCTGGGCTTTCATTGCCTTTCTACACCTCCCTTTCTTCATGTGTTCAATACTTTTCCCTGTGTCACTTCATTTTGTTACACAACTTCATTCATAAACTAATTAGATTTGTTTTCTTTGCATATATGGATTTCTTTGGTTGCTATCAACATCTGGGGAAAATTTCAAGTCAACAGCACCTTTAGAAATATGTTTTCTGAGAAAAATGGTGATGTGTTCAATACTTATTTTTCCTGCTGAGCTCAAGCAACGTCAGACTTATAAATGAGACTATCTCAAATAACTTTTCTTAAAATTGCAATTTCATATCTCACAATTCTAAATTTAAACTTGCAGTTCAGAGTTGCAATGTTGAAGGAAAAAAAAGTCAGAATTGCATTTGTTATATCACTATATGATATGTGACAAACATGCAACTCGTAGCTTACAATTTGGACATTACTTTTTACAGATGCAAATCAATATCATAACAATTGCCAAAAATCTGTATCAGACTAAAGGCTGATTTATACTCCTGCGTCAAGTGCATGCACATGCTCCGGCGCAACCTTTTGATTGGTCGCATAGCCCTCGCCATGGCTGACTCTGACGCACACCTCTCAAAAAATGTAACTACATGTTGCAACGATGCATAGCGCAAGCTCTGTGATTGGTCAGCTTGGTAGCTGTAACCAGTGTGAGCGGGACTGAGAGCTACGCGAACCCGTTGGAGTGAGTGTTTACAAGTGTCGAGTCCCGTGAAGTAGCTCTGAATGGAAACTTTTGTTTACCTTATGATTAAAGTTGTTGCACGATATGCCACAGCCATATCAGCCTGCAGCTCAAGACCGGTTACTCACTGAAGCTAAGCAGGGCTGAGCCTGGTCAGTACCTGGATGGGAGACCACATGGGAAAACTGGGTTGCTCAACCTGTGGTCTATGTGAGTCCTAATGCCCTGGTAAAAGTGAAGGGGACACTACACTGTCAGTGGGCGCCGTCTTTCGGATGAGACGTTAAACCGAGGTCCTGACTCTCTGTGGTCATTAAAAATCCCATGGCACTTCTCGTAAAGAGTAGGGGTGTAACCCCGGTGTCCTGGCCAAAGTCCTTCAATCGGCACTTACCCATCATGGCCTCCTAATCATCCCCATCCACCAAATTGGCTCTATCACTGTCACTCCACCAATAGCTGGTGTGTGGTGAGCGCACTGGCGCCATTGTCCTGTGGCTGCCGTCGCATCATCCAAGTGGATGCTACACATTGGGGGGGGGGGTGTGGAGAGACTCCCCTCATGATTGTGAAGCGCTTTGGATGTATGGCCATACACAATAAATTCGCTATATAAATACACATTACATTACATTACGCCCGTTGGTTCCCCCCTCAGAATGAGCGAGTTTTAGCTGCTTGTACATTAAGGTAGCATCCAGAAAAAACAAAACACACGTAAAGAAACTCGACACAGAGGAACATAAAAACCTACTGCCAGCTAGCGTTTCAGAAGTGTTATTGCAGAGCAGCAGAAGTATAAATGCAGGACTACGATCAGTTGACGCAGGAGTATAAATCAGCCTTTAGTCTGATACAGATTTTTGGCATTTGTTATGATATAAATTCGCATCTGTAAAAAGAAACGTTCAAATTGTAAGATACAATTAGTGTATGCACGTGTATGGTCCAGTGCAACTTTCACACGGTCGCACATCCTTTGCCGTGGCTGAGGCCAACGTGCACCTCTCCAAAATTGTAACTATACGTCGCAACGACATGTCAACGATACCAAGCCAATCAATCACAGAGCTTGCGCTACAAGTGTGGGTGGGTCAAGTCCCGTGAAGGAGCTCCAGATGGAAACTGTTGTTTTGTGTTTACCTTATGATTAATGTTGTTGCACGTCCGCTGGTTACCTGCCTCTGAATGAGGGAGATACTTGTACATTAAGGTAGAGTTCAGAAAAAACAAAACACCAGCAAAGAAACTTGACACAGAAGAACATAACGTACTGCCAGCTAGCGTTTCAGAAGTGTTACTGCAGAGCAACAGAAACAGCGCGCAGAAGTATAAATGCAGGATTATGCGCAAGGTAGGCGCCGTGAGTCACGCCGATTACTTAACGCAGAAGTACAAATCAGCTGTTATCAGTGACCTATTAGCACATTTTAGACTTTTAAACAGTTTATAATCTAATCTATCTCACAAAACTGTGAATTTGAAATGCAGCTAATATATCTCAGTAACTGAAATATGTGATTATTGACTAACACATGCAACTTGTGTTGAATTTGGACTTTTGTTTCTGATATATAATATGCAAGTTCATACCTCACAATTGTAAGTTATAACCTCTCGTATTTATAACCTCATAATCATTATCTTCCTCCTTTGAGGAAAACTAAAGTCAGAACTGACCAATAATATTTGATCATTACATCTTACATTTGCAACTAGTATTTGAGTTTTTGTTCTGTGGTGGAAATTGTCTTCTAGACAACAGGACGGGGTTCAGGTTTTTAAGGAACTAATGCAGTAAAATGTCTTTCTGTGCATAATAAGCTGGGTCAAAAAAGTCTTTTTAAATAATAAAAAAAGCTACATACTTCAGCTTTAAATGGCCAAAAGGAAATCCACAATCTAAAGCGATTGTTTAGGATTGAGTAAAGGTTTGTTAGTGTTGTAGCATCTGTAACGGTGGCTCACAGCTCATGTGCGTTCTGTAAGGCAGGTAGTTCCACATAAATAATACAGTACCTTTCTGTGATCGTCCATTCAAAATAAATCCCACAAAAAATACCAGGGGCCAAGTCTTTGAAATGTAGATCAGCAGTGGAACAGAAACAATACGACTCTATAGAACAAGCAAAACACGCTAATGTGGTTTAAAACATCAACCGACGTCTGAACAAACTGTACCGCTTCACCCACACGACAGGTTAAAGAAAAAACACAGAAACACGAGAGATAGAAACGATCGATGATGTCATTATTCACCCAAACAAAGCCTTATGGGAAGGACTGACAGAGGCATGAGGTTTTGTGAGGCTTTAGTCAGTCCGTCAGCTGAACGCCTCAGTGTTTTTAGTGTTATCGAGCCCCTCAATCTTTGACCAGTCTGTAGATGTGATGCTGAGCGCCGTGTTCACTGTTGGACACCTCGAAAACACACGCCATGCAGAGCAGAGTCTCTTGAGTTTCTCTGTTGGACACCACCTGTGGACACGAGCACAGATGAGACGCTACTGATGATGATGATGTATTGATGTGGACTGTGTGTGTGTGTGTGTGTGTTTGTGTGTGTGTGTGTGTGTGTGTGTGAGACGTACCAGTAGTATAGTGAAGTTTTCAAGGACACTGTTCATCATGTATTTCTCTGGCAGGTGTTTGAGCTTGTGGATGAAGTTGATCATGTATTCACACATGGGCGATCGGCTGATCTTGTAGACGAAACGGCCGTTCTCAAAGCGAGCGTATTCAGTCTGGATAGGAGAGAATTATAATAGGAGAAATGATTATTTCTTGTATTTTTAATAGAATATAATATGCATGTAAAATACAGTTTTATTTATTTAATATAATTTATAAGCAATTAAATGCGTATAACATGTAAATATTACATAGAAAGTTTATTAAAATGACAAAATAAATAAAATACAGTATTTTATAAGCAATTAAATGCATATTACATGTAAATAATACAGTGTTATTTTTAATGTCATTTTAATATACTTTTTGTAATATTTACATGTTATACGCATTTCATTACAGTTTTTTAATGTCATTTTAATATAATTTCTAAGCAATTAAATGCGTATAACATGTAAATATCGCATATTAAAATAACAAATAAATAAAACTATTATTTACATGCAATATGCATTTAATTGGTTTTAAAATACTGTATTTTATTTATTTAATGTCATTTTATTATACTTTATATGCAATATAATATATGCTTAGAAATTATATTAAAATGACATTAAATAAAATACAGTATTTTATAAGCAATTAAATGTGTATGTAAATATTACATTTAAATTATATTAAAATTATTATTATTTTATATGTAATACACATTTAATTTATTTAATTTTATTAAATTTATGCTCATTTAAATATCTTTATGTAATATTTACATGCATTTAATTGCTTATAAAATACTGTTTTCTATTTAATATCATTTTAATATAATATATAAGCAATTAAATATGTATTACGTGTAAATATTACATATAAATTATATTAAAATGACATTAAATAAATAAAATCCAGTTTTTTATAAGCAATTAAATACGTATTACGTGTAAATATTACATAAATATACAGTATTTTATTTAATGTCATTTTAATATCATTTATATGTGTTATTTACATGTTATGCACATTTAATTGCTTATAAAATACAGTATTTAATGTCATTTTAATATCTTTATATATGAAAATAATTTTATATTAACATTTACATGCATTAAATTGCTTATAAAATCTAGTATTTCATTTAAGGTCATTTTAATATAATTTATAAGCAAACAGATGCATATAACATGTAATTATTACATATAAAGTTTATTAAAATGACAAAATAAATAAAATACAGTATTTTATAAGCAATTAAATGCATATTACATGGAAAAATACAGTTTTATTCATTTCATGTCATTTTAATATACTTTGTATGTAATATTTACATGTAACACACATCTAATTACAGTTTTTAATGTCACTTTAATATAATTTATATGTAATATTTATTGCTACGAATTTAATTGCTTAAAAATGATATTTAAATGACATTAAATAATATACTGGATTTTATGGTCACACTTTATTTTGATGGTCCGTTTGTTGAATTGAAGTTACATTGCATCTACATGCTAACTAGTTCTCATTAGATTATAAGTAGACTGTTAGGTTGAGGTTAGGATTGGGGTTAGTGTAAGTTGACATGTATTTGCAAAGTTTCTTCTAGTCAGTTAAATGTCTGTTGAAGGAGCAATATCAGCAGATATTAAGCAGACAGTCTACTAATACTCAAATGGACCATCAAAATAAAGTGTTACAGATTTTAGAATTAATATTTACATGCAATACACATTTAAACGCTATTTAACAGTATTTTATTTAATGTCATTTTGATATAATTCATTTGTAATATTTACATGTAATACGTATTTAATTACTTATAAATTATATTAAAATGACATTAAATAAATAAAATATAGTATTTAATTTAACATATAATACTTATAAAGTACTGTATTTTATTTTTATATAATTTATAAGCAATCATATATGTATTACATATAAATATTACATATAAATTATATCAAAATAACAGTAAAATACAGTATTTTAGAAGCAATTAAATGTGTATTACATATAAAATTACATATAAATTATATTAAAATGACATTACATAAATAAAGCTGTATTTTATAAACAATTTCATGTAAATATTACATATAAATTATATTAAAATTAAATATTTTAAATGTAATATTTACTATAATTTTACATGTAATACGCATTGTATTGCTTATAGATTATATTAAAATGACATTAAATAAAACATTGTATTTTATATGCAATATTTACATGCAATATGTATTTAGTTGCTTACAAAATACTGTATTTACCTTTATATAGAAAATAAGATTGCAAATAATGTTTGAATATAATGCAGGTTCATAAACAGACACGTCATTTAGCAGAGACCTTTATCCAAAGTGACTTACAAAAGAGGAACAAAGCCATTTACTATATTGTAAACAAACAATTTGATATGCATTTTCAATATCGTTACATCAAGCTTTCAAACAAATACAATTAAATTACATTTTACTAATTGTATTTTTTTATACAAATATGACTTGATTACAAATAAATTTCAAATAACACAGCAATGTAATATATGAAGAGTTCAGATGCACAAGCCTCCAAGTGTCATCTGATATTTTCTGCATTTTTCTGTTTACTGTATGTCCAGATATTTCACTTTAAAGGCAGCAAGAAGAACCTATTCAAGTGGAATTGCTGAACGTACACACCGGAATCTGAGAAAAATGTTCATTTTAGAAGAATTTCAGATGGCACTCAGAAGCTTTTGCGTATATAAAATATTTTGCATGTATATGATTTTCAATATTAGAGAAAAACTTGAAAAAATTGTATGCAAGTAACATCTGAATGCTATATTCAGCAGATTCCTCACCTCCACCTTTTCCACCACTTGTTTGCCGAAGGAGCAGACCTTTGTGGAGCAGGTGATGGTCATGTTCTCTGAGCTCTCATACTGACTGGTCACGCCATAGAAAGAGCCGGAATCCTCCTGGATGTTACAGTTTAGATCGGCCTGCAGACACATCAGATAAAAGCTCGATGAGCAGAGATAAACACACACACATGCACAGCTTAACCTCAGCTTTTGCATACAGTTGAGCAAGAAACGCTTTATGTAAATTGGAAACTTTATTAAATAGTGCTGTTTATCAAGACCACAGACACCTGCCGTCTTATTTTACTGATAAAAAAAATAGAGATACTGTTCAAGTCAAAATTATTTGCTCTCCTGTGAATTGTTTCCCTTTCAAATATTTTCCAAAATAATGAGCAGGAAATTTTCACAGTATGTCTAATATTATTTTTTCTTCTGGAGAAAGTCTTATTTGTTTTATTGTTGCTAGAATAAAAGCAGTTTTAAATTTTTTAAAAAACAGTTTAAGGTCAATATTATTATTTACTAAGATGAACAATGCCTGTCCATTCATTCATTGTTCAACATTTATTAATGCATTATTAAAACCAAATGCTGTGTGTTTAATGAACCATGAGTCAACATGAAAACAAGGTGATTATTCATTCATTCTTTTTCTTTTCGGCTTAGTCCCTTTATTAATCTGGGGTCGCCACAGCGGAATGAACCACCAACTTATCCAGCATATGTTTTTACGCAGCGGATGCCCTTCCAGCTGCAATCCAGCACTGGGAAACATCCATACATACTCATTCACACACACACTCATACACCACAGACAATTTAGCTTACCCAATTCACCTGTACCGCATGTCTTTGGACTGGGAAAAACCGGAGCACCCAGAGGAAACCCAGGTGAACACGGGGAGAACATGCCAACTCCACACAGAAATGCCAACTGACCTAGCCGAGGCTCGAACCAGCGACCTTCTTGCTGTGAGGCGAACGTGCTACCCACTGTGCCATCGCGTCGCCACAAGGTTATTAATTGTTGGTAAATTAAGTAACAGTAACACATGAATAAGGCCCCGTTTACACTAATGCGTTTTCGTTTTAAAACGGCGTTTTAGATCAAAAGCAATCCGCGTCCACATTAGCGTTTCTAAACATATATCTGTCCACACTACTCCACCAAAAACGTATATCACATGACCATCCGCGCACTCTGGGCATGCGCGTTCAAGTATAAACAGGAAGCATGTGTCTCGCTCGGCATTTGGTTATTGTTAGTCAACAAACGCTGGTTGAACGATGAACGCGAGCGATTAGCGAGTGCTCGAAGAATAGCTTGCCTCTTGCGAATATATGCAGCTGCTGTAGTAAAAAAGGCAGAGTTTAACTGCACAATGGCGCCTAAAACGGACAATAGTGCAAACAACGCTCCCATTTCTGTGTCAATGTTGTTGTTTACAGTGAAGGCTGGTCTGCCGTCTTCCGGTAGAGTTATAGTCATCTGATAGGGGCTTGACAAATAAGGGAAGTATACGCAATGACCCAAAAGCCCCAATCAGGTAGCGAATCTCAGCACCCATGCCTCCGTTTTCAGATGTCTCCGTTTTCCCCCATCCACACTGAGACGGAGCAGCAGCGTTTTAGAATGAAAACGGCCTCTACAGCGTTTTCTAAACGCTCCGTTATTGGGGCTCGAAAACTCCGGCGTAGTGTGGACGGATGGCGTAACCGTAGCTAAATTTATGCGTTTTAAAACGAAAACGCATTAGTGTAAACGGGGCCTAAGGCCCAATCCCAATTCTACCTCTTACCGTAAATTCTACCATTACGTGAATGCACAAAACAAGGGGGCAGTTCTCTGGCTTGAAGGCGTAGCCATGTAGGGCTAAGGGGAAGAGCTAGATAGCCCTTGAAACAGATTTTTCAGGAACACACTAGAAACCAAGGGGTGCGAAAATTTCCCAGAATACATCAGCTACAACAGCAGAATGGCTGCACACGAAATTCAGGAGATACCCAAATTAATATTTTTTTGTCATTACAAATTTATACAACAAACAAGCACATGTTTTAATATATTCATAACCACGTTCATGTTTTACCATCATGCTTAAAAAAACACGACTAAAAGAAAAAATGCTATAATCTATAATCCATAATAATAACAGTAGTCCCACAGTATACTTTCACATCTGACACTCGAATATCCTGTCAGAAAAGTCTAGTGGCTGGGCATGAGCTTTTTACAGTGTCTGCTATAATGTTAATGTTGTTTTGGTGTGTTTACATAGTTGAATATGGCCACTGTGTAAATGCACAGTATAGTTATGAGCTTATTGCTACATTATATTGTTATGATAACAAGATATTGTTGCATTCAGTGATTTCCTGAAGATAAATACCAAAAAATAAAGCAACTGGAATAACTACAGCAGTCAACATCATCGATCTCATAAAGCAAGAGATTGCGACGCCATATTGTAGTAGTGCCACGTGTTGTAGTGCTGTCCCATTTCCTTCACACTGTTTTAAGGGCCAAGGGGAAGGGGTAAAAAAAAATGCTTGAATAAATGTATTGTTCATGGTGTGCTTAATACTTTAACAACATTTACCATATTGTAAAATTGTTACCATGTAATTGAATATTCAGCCAAATGTTCTTCTGTAGCTCATGGCTTTTCTGAGGTAAAAGTAATGTTTGTTGACATTATTTAAACGCCGTTTAGCTACTAACATGCAAATGAAACAATAATGATTGAGAGATTACATCAAACCTGATGAATTGAAATATGACGAACAGTTTCTTTTGTCAATAGACTTAATGCCTATGAATTAATCTTTCATATTAGCGGACATTAAAGACGGTCAAAACTACATTTAAAATGGACAGAGATCAAAAGCTGAGATGTTATTTCAAATTGAAATTAACCTCAGATTACAGATGCTCTACATATAATGCTTAGTGAACTTCTCTATGAACAGAGAAAATAATTTAAGACACACACACACGCGCACGTCTTGTGTAGTCTTCAAACTGTCTATGGTCTACATTTGACTAGGGGGAGAAGAGTTGTGGTGATAAATGGAGTCACATCCACAATAATGCAGATACATTTTTTTGTTGTTGACAGAATTATCATCCTTGTCTTCATGATCTAACCATTTATACCGGTTTCCTTTATCTTTGCTAATGGTTCTGCATTCTTTACTGGCAGCATATGCCAACTACAGGCAAAAGCAGAGATGAAACAGAAAACATGCTGTTAATTAAATTATTGCCATTAAAATGAGTTGGTAACAATTGCCATTGAAACATGTTAACTTTGGTTTTTAACTTTGAACATTGTCATGTTCACGAAACCAGTCTGAGAAGATTCACGCTTTATGACATGGTGTGTTATCCTGCTGGAAGTAGATCAGAAGATGGGTACACTGTGGTCATAAAGGGATGGACATGGTCAGCAACAATACTTGTTGTGGGTTGACACGATGCTCAGTTGGTACTAATGGGCCCAAAGTGGGCCAAGAAAATATCCCCTACACCATTAAACCACCACCACCAGCCTGAACCGTTGATACAAGGCAGGATGGATCCATGCTTTCATGTTGTTGACGTCAAATTCTGACCCTACCATCTGAATGTTGCAGCAGAAATCCAGACTCATCAGACCAGGCAACGTTTCTCCAATCTTCTATTGTCCAATTTTGGTGAGCCTGTGCGAATTGTAGCCTCAGTTTCCTGTTCTTAGCTGACAGGAGTGGCACCCGGTGTGGTCTTTTGCTGCTGCAGCCCATCTGCCTCAAGGTTGGACGTGTTGTGCGTTCAGAGATGCTCTTCTGCATAGCTCTGTTGTAACGAGTGGTTATTTGAGGTACTGTCACCTTTCTATCAGCTCGAACCAGTCTGGCCATTCTCCTCTGACCTCTGGCATCAACAAGGCATTTGCGCCCACAGAACTGCCGCTCACTGGATATTTTCTCTTTTTCGGATGTGTGTGTTTGCAATAGTAAGTGAGGAAAACCATCTGAATTGCAACTTGCAATAACTATATCTGGGCAACTTGAATTATCACTATTATATTGACATATGTACTGATTTAAAATCAGCAATTATTTTGCAATTTCAGGTTCATGAAATTTGTAGTTTGTCTACACATTTATTTGTGACATATGCAACTATTAGTGTGTGTTTACACTGAAGGCAACAAGAGTGTTAAAGTAGCCGGGAGTCATTCACTTTCAATGGGAGCTAGTGGCCATAAGTGGCACGTCTTCGCCGGTTTGGGCATCAAGGAGAGTTGAAATCGAGTCAACTTTATGGTAATAAGCTATGATGCAGTTCGGCGGTAACAAATCGGAATGTCCACCGTATGAGAGAATTCCAGAGAACACAGTCCTTTGAACTCTAATTCCAACCACAGTTGTTCCCAAGGGTTTCAATGTTGCGGCCACTAGATTTGCAGTTATTTACAAGGTTTTCTTACAAGAACATAAATAAAAAAATAAAATTAAAAAAGTTACTGGCGCGTTACTGATGTGCATTAATGTTAAATACAATTTAAAAAAAGGGTGAATCTCATGCTAACTATAACGACAGTACAAAACAGTATTGCTGCTTCAGAATATTTGTGACATAGCCACACCACACGCAACAACTTGATCTTCCATGGTTAAATGAATTTGATAAAAGGCCTGCAAATTTTTCATGCTATAAAGCTTGTTTTTATGCAGGAATCTAACTGATTCGCTGATATGCTGCACCAACCGCTTTAAATATGAGCTCAATGTAGCTAAATTTGACGCTCTCATCGCCTTCGGTGTGAATGCAGTTATATTGCATCTATCTTTATTCATGTTCTGAACTGCAACTAATATAATATATCAGTATCTGTCTTACCATATTTATCAAGGCCACAAAAACGTGTGTGTTTGTCCTGCTTAGAGCGTGCGTGTATGTGTGTGTGTTTCAGGAGGTGTTGCTGTGCTCTTGCACCTGTCGCTCAAAGCGGCAGGTGTTCAAATAAAGGCTCCCTATCAAATCCAGCAGCAGCAGTATTAAAGGACACACTGAGAGCGGCCTGGATTAAATACGCCACTGCTGGCTTTAACACTGCACTTTAATCACAGCACAATATGTTGAACACATTCAGCTGCTTCACTTCAGACTCGTGCAAGACAACAGCTCACATCTACAACAAAGGCTGATATTTGGGGGATTCTAGAACTTTGACTTTATTTGTGTTATGAGGTCTTTTGAGGTTTAGTCTTAAACTATATTACAGAGTGGGTGAAAAGTAACTAGGCAATATTTAATGGCTAAAGAACTGAAGTCATGAAGAAAACAGACTATATACAGTTGAAGTCAGAATTATTAGCACCCCTTTTAATTTTTTTTTATTTTTTAAATATTTCCCAAATGTTGTTAAACAGAGCAAGGACATTTTCACAGTATGTCTGATAATATTATTTTTCTTCTGGAGAAAGTCTTATTTGTTTGATTTCGGCTAGAATAAAAGCAGTTTTTAATCTTTTATGAACCATTATGAGGACAAAATTATTAGCCCCTTTAAGCAAATTTTTTTTCCGGCTGTCTACAGAACGAACCATAGTTATACAATAACTTGCTTAATTAACCTAACCTGCCTAGTTAACCTAATTAACCTAGTTAAGCCTTTAAATGTCACTTTAAGCTGTATAGAAGTCTCTTGAAAAATATCTAGTCAAATATTATTTACTGTCATCATGGTAAAGATAAAATAAATCAGTTATTAGAAATTAGTTATTAAAACTATTATGTTTAGAAATGTGTTGAAAAAAATCTTCTCCCTGTTAAACAAAAATTGGGGGAAAAAATAAACGGGGGGGGGGGGGGGGCTTATAATTCTGACTTCAACTGTATATGATAGAAAATAGGATTACATATTTCCTGTAGTACAACAGGGTTCTTATCAAATCAAATTTAAGACTTTTAAAGAACATTTTAAGAGCATAATGAATGAAATTTCAGACTTACACAAGGCTAAGGGCTAAAAAAAAATTAATGGCCAAGTTAAAACCTTGAAAAAAAAACATTACAAACAAATGTAAAGAAGATAATTAAACCACATTAATAAGTAAACTGAGTTGATAAACGTTTCTTAAAACTTTTATTGAAATATATTGTTAGAGATTGGAAAGGTGTTGGCCCGATTGGCTAGCTTTACATGGACACAGGAAAATTAAGACCCATTTAAAATGATTAAAGACCAACAACACAATATTACAGTGGATTTAAGACTTTTTAAGGCCTAAAATTTGGTTTTTGAAAATGAAGACATTTTAAGACCCCGCAGATACCCTTTACAAGCATCAGTCACTAAAGACAGTTTTAAAAATGTTTGTTGCTAATTTTAATGCTTAGTTATCTTTGCCTAGTTATCACACACAAACATATGGTGTTATATACTACATATTTTGAAAACGCTTAGAATTTCTTTTTTTATCTGGTCACTGACTATTTTTTGGTCAAAAGTGTTGCATTTTTATAAGCAGCATATATACTTTCAAGTGGAGATAAAACATGAAGATAGAAAAACAAACACTTTGCTTTTTTGTTGTTGGCTCTTTGTTTTAGTATGTAGTATTGTCTTATATTTCTAGCAGAAAATATTCAGAGGTATGTCAAATGTATAGTAGGTGAAAATCATCAAAAATGCTGGAAGTGGCATTAATGAAACGGCGCAGAAAATTGCTATTATTTAAAAATTTTGGTTTAAATATCTTATTAATTAAATATATAAATGATTAATAAATATATAAATGTACATTTTAAATGTTAAACATTAACTTCATGACAGGCAATGTAATATATATATATATTAATTTAAAATGCTGATTTATACATATAAAAAAAAGTAAAGTTTTATATTAACAATAGGGATGCAATGATTCTAGATTTTGGTTGTACGATTATAGTGAGGAATGATCACGGTTTTACAGTTATCACCATTATCATGCATTCATTAATTACAGAACACTACTAGTTTAGAAAAATAAGATGAAAACTCCTTATATTTTAAAGTGTTATTTACTGCTGCTCAGAAACCAAATAATACAGCACAAAATATTAATAAAAACAAATAATAGTCCATTTCTCTTTGGACTGAAAAGTTTTTGGCATTTAAACATGAGTAATAATTTTACACTGAAAAATAAAGGACAGAACAATGAATAAATAAAAAACTATTGTGTTTATCTAATGTACATCTAAGCATCATATTAGCTATGTTATGTATTTTCCTTTTAAAGAGACTAAATGTAGTCAAAGGCTGCTGAAGCTCTGTCTGTAAGGCACTTTTGATCAACTATATTACACAATTGTTTGCTATTTTTCATTTTGTATGTTTTTTTCTCTTTGGAGTAGAAATGTAGCTTCTAGAAATGTAGAAAATTATGAAGCTGATCAGTCCAGTTCTTGTCACGTGACTCACGGTGCGCTCGCAGCATTCTTTCCAGGAAAAGCATGCATGCACGCGAATCCATTCCGATATGCGCACGCCAAACAACACGCCTCCATTAAACACATGGAAACTGCGTGCACAAAAGACGCGTTATGTGACCGGCCTTTAGTTATTAGCCTCAGCATAGTTAATCCAGTGTGCGTGGGTAATAACCTCGGTGTACAAGCTCAGAACTTTAAACTAGGGCACAGTCAGCATAACTTTGTTTAGTTGCAGCAGTTTGTTCTATACAGAAATGCGTGTGTTGAGTCTTTACGATTAATAACCGTGACAAATTAAGTCGTGGTTAATAGTGAAATCGGTTAATCGTTGCATCCCTAATTGACAATAACATTTTTCTAATGTTATTTATGTAAATGAGATAATGTTTTATTACAATTTATATATTTGACAACTTGAATATGTAGAGAGATGATCATACGCTCAGATTCATCATAGAAAGACTCACCCAGAACTTGACGAGGAAGAAGGCGTTCTGTGGTCCCTTTCCAAACAGCTCCTTTAATCCTCCCTTCTTCTCTGGGAATTTGTCGTAGATTTGACGAATATCCACCGTCTCCAGCAGCGCGTCGCTGTACGAGTAATTCGTCTGGCCGATGTGCACAAACAGATGCTTGTTGTACTGCACAAAGCAAAAGACAAACATTAGATCAATGCAGCAATACAACAGAAAAATAAAGAGACTGTTTACCCTAAAATTGTGTCATTTAACCTGAACCTGTAGAACACAAAAGATATTTTGAAGAATGCTGGAAACCGCTCACCATTGACATCCATAGTATTTTTTTCAATTCAAATAAGTGTACACTACCTGACAAAAGTCTTGTTGCCTATTCAAGTTTTAGGAGCAACAAATAATAACTTGACTTCTGGTTGATCATTTGGTATTAGCAGTGGCTTTTATAAAAGGCAAAGGCCTCTAGATTACACTTATTTTACCTAAATAAAATATGATCATGACTTGATTTTTAATGATTTAATTAGGACAGTAAGGTCTGACTTTGCTTAGACAAAAGTCTTGTCACTTAACAGAAATAATGTACAGTATAGAATATGAAGTCATGGTGCAGTGGAAAAAGAATGAATATTGTGTATGACTCCCATGAGCTTGGAGGACTGCATCCATACATCTCTGCAGTGACTCAAACAACTTATTATTAAAGTCATCTGGAATGGCAAAGAAAGTGTTCTTGCAGGACTCCCAGAGTTCATCAAGATTCTTTGAATTCATCTTCAATGCCTTCTCCATCTTACCCCAGACATGCTCAATAATGTTCATCTCTGGTGACTGGGCTGGCCAATCCTGGAGCACCTTGACCTTCTTTGCTTTCAGGAACTTTGATGTGGAGGCTGAAGCATGAGAAGGAGCGCTATCCTGTTGAAGAATTTGCCCTCTCCTGTGGTTTGTAATGTAAAGGGCAGCAAAAATGTCTCGATACCTCAGGCTGTTGATGTTGCCATCCACTGTGCAGATCTCTCGCACACCCAAATACTAAATGTAACCACAAACCATGATTTTTCCTTCACCAAACTTGACTGATTTCTGTGAGAATTTTGGATCCATGCAGGTTCCAATAGGTCTTCTGCAGTATTTGTGATGATTGGGATGCAGTTCAACAGATGATTCATCTGAAAAATCCACCTTCTGCCACTTTTCCAAATGATCAACTAGAAGTCAAGTTATTATTTGTTACTATTACAACTGGGATCGATGACAAAACCTTTGTCAGGTATGTTTAGTATTTATTCCTACTTGAGATTTAAATGGAGACGCAGTGCCACAGTAGGTAGTGTTGTCGCCTCACAGCAAGAAGGTCGCTGGTTCGAGCCTCGGCTGGGTCAGATGGCGTTTCTGTGTGGAGTTTGCACGTTCTCCCTGCGTTCGCGTGGGTTTCCTCCGGGTGCTCTGGTTTCTCCCACAGTCCAAGGACATGCGGTACAGGTGAATTGGGTAGGCTAAATTGTCCGTGGTGTATGAGTGTGTGGGGTTGTTTCCCAGAGATGGGTTGCGGCTGGAAGGGCATCCTCTGTGTAAAAATTACTGGATAAGTTGGCGGTTCATTCCGCTGTGGCGACCCCGGATTAATAAAGGGACTAAGCCGAAAAGAAAATGAATGAGATTTAAATGGCAACTGCCTTCCAACACTATTTAAAATATCTTCTGTGTTCAAAATATTAGAAAAAAAAACAAAGATTTGTCATTTTTAAATGCTTTTTTTTATTTTTTTGTGTTAACGATATCTTAAACTAGCATATACTTGTTTAGGAATAACTGTGCAACACAAAGAAAAAGTTTTCAAGTTCAAATGCTATTCCCAAATTCTGTTTGTGTGAGTAATGAAGCATTTGTGAAGTGGTTTGAGGTATGTTTGTGCGTTTACTGTATTGAAAACAGAAGATTAATGTCTGCCGTCAGACAGAGCAGAGGGACACTGCCAACATGATCCATTACTAGGCCCACACGGAATCTGCGCGCGCAGAATTCCGCAGATTTTCTGCAGATTTTCCGCAGATTTCCGCAGATTTTTAGCCCATCATTAATTCTCTTTATTTACTTAAAGTTAACTATTTACAGTTAATCTAATTGGATTTGCATTTTAAACATTAAATACAAGTTAAAAAGATATTATTTTTTATTTAACATATTAAGGTTTTAGTTATGATACTCCCAAAATAATTCCGCAGAAATCCGCACATTTTTACCAAAATTCTCCGCAGAAATTGCAAAAAACCTCCGCAGATTCCGTCTGGCCCTATCCATTACTCAGCTCTGCTTTTACACTGACGCACCACATTTTAGTTAACCTGGGCTTCTACTTTGTATCTGTACGTGCCGCTGTCTTCAATGTGTGGACTGCACTCAGATCAGGCCTTTAAAAAGGATGCATTCAGACCCTCTCTGGGTCATAATCGGATGTGTTTTTAGAAAAAAAAGGCTTCATTAAGTAAATGTGCAGGAAATGTTTGTGGCTTCGCAATAAATTGTAAATATAGTTAATATTATGAGATTCCATTAAAGAGTAATGGTACACCAGATAAATAAACTGTGATATAAATTGGAGAGCTGGATAAAGTCATCAGTGAATAGTGCTTGTGTGATTTCTTCATTTCACTTATACGTGTCTTCAGTACAGTAGATTATTGAGCAGTGGGTGAATCAACTCAAGGCCATGTCTCTGCAGTACGTGTGTGTGTGTGTGTGTGTGTGTGTGTGTGTGCGCGTGTGTCTCACTGAATCTGGGTCCCGCTGATGCTCCAGAAAGGCTGAAAACTCCACTAGTCTGAGTTTGGAGGTGCCGATGGATCGACCATGCCACGGCGGCACAGCAGCAGACAGAGCTGTGGGAGACTCATAAGCTAAACACACACACACACACACACACACACAAACATGAGTGATGAAGCACACAATAACACAAGAGCAGTTTTACTATGAATGTCCTGTATATTTTACTAAATATATGTGCCATCCAAGAACATATTTGTAATGTAATGTATTTTTTACTATACATGTATTTATTATGTCTTTAAATGTAATATATTAAGTGTAGTATATTTATATTGTGTGAATATAATGTAGAGAAAATGTATTTTTATATTACAGTATTATATTTCAGTCAGTTCTATATCATTACCAAAAACACTAATACCAATTCTTGCAAGTAATTACAACAATCAATCACAACAAATGCTAGAACATGGCATTGTTTATTATAATTATGTGTAATTTATTAGGTTATTTCATATATTAACAATATAATGATTTCATTTGAATTAATTAATAAATGCTGTGATGATGAAAACAACAGCTTTTAGTGACTTATCCAACTATATATATATATTTAAAATCTAGAATTATGCATTTTTGGTAAATGTAAGTGTTTTTTTTCTAGGCTATGAGTGTAAGATAAATACACACACACACACCTGCGATGGCAGTGGTGGTCTGGATGGGGTAGTTCTGCTGTGAAAACGGCTTGACACTGTAAACAAGTCACAGTAAATCAGTAAGCTTCAATACAGCATTGGTTTGAGTATTCAGCACAGTTTCCACTGTCATTTACACTTACTCTTGTGAGGAACCAGGCTGTCCTGTTGACACCTGCCAAATCTAAAGGGGAAAAAAAGCATGTTTTAACACTCATTCACAAACGTGTTGCAGACGTGATGCCAACACAGATGAATGGACACTAATGGCTTTAAAGAAAGTTGAACATTTCTTAAAGTGACAGGAGCTTTAACCTGCTGTCATCATTAACATTAATCAACAACAAAAACGAAAAGCTAGAAAAATGTTAAGCGCTGTTCTCATCTCTATATTTGTTCTGCTCTTTTTATTTGTATCGGTTGTAACTTAAATAATTTGCTTATTTATTACAAGTGTTATGTGTAATTAACTAGTTACTGTAAAAAATACAAATAGACTGGATTACTTTTTTAGTAAGAGACATAATTTGATTGATTATCATTTATTCATAGAGCTCAAACACACGTACAGTTTACATATGTTGATGTGTTTAGTTGTGTGGATTTGCTAATTTCTCTCCCCATTTGTTTGTGATGGTTTGCTCCGCCTTTATTGGACTGTTTTAAGTTATATTACGGGATGTGAAAGATGGAGTTTACTGTTATACCACATGAGAACTCAGTGAACATTTTCAATTTAAAGTCCACATGAACCGGAAGCTGCAACCATTTTTATTTGTTTTTGCTTTTTCTGCATTGTGACGCAGTTCCAAGAGAAACTAAGGGAGTACTCACACTATGCTATCCGAACCGTGCCCAGGCCCGTTTCCCAGATCGTTTGAGAAGTGTGAGTGCTCTGAATCGGGCTCAGGCACGGTACACTTGGGTGGCCCTGGCCCGGTTGGAAGAGATGGGCCAGAGCGCGGTTCACTTGGGCTCAGGCGCGGTACGCTTGGAGTGTGAGTGCAAGCGTGCTTGAGCCCGAAACTGAAAGCGAGACGTGACTTTTAAGGGACTGTTTGATATGGATTAATTAATCATTCGTGCTGTCCAATGAACGCAAACTGTCGTAGATTATTAAAGACGCAAATCCCTCACTGCACGTCACCTGCGCTTTCAGCAAACCTCCTAATTCCTGCAGGACAATGACTTTGATTGTTTATGTGCGTCAAAAGTGGCTGATCTGTTCAGCGAAATATTAGACTGAGTGTCACCACATATCAAACGACTTAAACAATATAGCTAAAGAAATCTCCACTGTGCTGAGCGAGAGCGCTTACTGAGCAGCGCGTCATCGATGACGTAAGCGTGCCCAGACCCGAATGTAATGTGAGTGCGGGCCGTCGGGGGAGACGTGAGGGGGGACAAGCGTGCTTTGGCCCGGTTCAAGGCAACTGTACATAGTGTGAGTACGCCCTAACGGAGTTATTACAACCTACCAGACACCTCCTTCTCACCATTTCTGTTTGTTGTCAAAAGTGACAGTTGGAGGGGCGTGGTTAAGTATGTTACCCACGCCCAATACCTCAGACAGACCTAATCTGACAATTTAACTGAAAACAAACAGGAAGTGCATTTTCAAGTAAAGATTACAAGGGCAAACAAATATTTTGTAAGGACAAGCACAGATAAATTATTCACCACAAAACTAGCAATGTGAGCCAACAAAATCAATACGTTTAGTTTTGATTTTATTTGTTCTTTAAACAAAACCAGTATATTATTTGCCCGATACAACTCAATTTATAAGTATTTATAATGTATTTGCCTTACATATTGGAAAAAAATGACTTCTCTATAAATTTATTCAGAGAAGCAGATTAATACTGATGTATTTGTCATACAAATATTTTGAATTGAGTGACAAATTGGTTCATAACAATATATTAGTGCAAATTCAGAGAAGATTAATTTTCAGGGTTCATACGGTCATGGAAAACCTAGAAAAGTCATGGGATTTTGACATGGCATGTTCCAGGCCTGGAAAAGTTTTGGAAGACAGAAAAACCCACAAAGTTTTGGAAAAGTCATGAAAAACAGATAGCTGTATACTCGAATATATGGTTAATTGTCTTTACTTCTTTTCTGTCCTTGGCCAATCACATACTCTTACATTATTAGTGCAGTATACGCATTATCTAAATCAGTTTTACATAGATATAAATATAAATTTTAACTGAATAGATTGTTGTGTGTTTTACGATATGCGGTAATAAATTTGAACATGCATTGTTTTTCTTTTACCACGCATATGTAGACATTGCATGAAACATTAGGTCACGAAAATGGACATGAAAGTCTTGGAAAAGTCATGACATTTTAGTAGTAAAAATGTGTCTCAACCCTGAATTTTGTGTTTGTCTGTGTGCAAGTTCAGATATTTACATGCTAATTAGACTTTTCAAAATCAAAGGCTACAATTGTTCAATAATTGCAAATCCTTAAGAAGGAATTAACAAAGTAAAAAATTAATAACAGTTTGAAATATGGTGTCATTGCTTAAGGATTTGAACTTTTCTTTAGCATTTCATTTTTTTTAGGAAGCTAACTTTAATTGTTTCAATTTGAATTTGTGAAAATTAAAATTTAGAAATTTAAATTTAGAATTTTGAGTTTAGTATCTATTGTCTGCGTGTTGGGATTTTTAATCTTGAATTGAGCAAAGTAATGAAGTTATATAAAGTAATTAGAAAAGTCATTGAAAAACCATTTAAAATCACGTAATGATTTACTTATTTTTATGAAGTAACTAACCCAACAATTTTTAGTACAGACTGTTAACTTGTCCTCAATAATATTTTAACTTTATACGAGGCTAGTAGTTTTTTTTCTGTAACACTGAAATCGATATTGAGAATTTATTGGAATTGCATGTCGGCATTGTCTTCTGAGGCGCAAGTAATTCATTAAATAAAGAAAAGATTCACGCAGCTTCTCCTACCGCAGCAAATTCCTTTGATATTTTTGATATTTGGCACCAGTTAATCAGGAAGTGGCGATTTTGTTCTCTTTGACTCATTGGATGCTTTATTCACAAATCTTTTATGCGATAAATCAGTATTGCGCATAATTTAATTAGCATCTTTGAATGGAAACACAGCTACTGAGCCATGCTTGAGGGTTTCATTCAGCACATTAAAAAAAAAAAGTTATTTTAATATGGCATTGGATGTTAATGTTTTTAATCTTACGTATGGAAATATGGTAACAACATTAGTTTTTCATGGTCTCATACCCCCGTGGCTCCAGGTAAAGCGGGTCGTGGCAGTCCTGCGAGCCCCAGCCGGCTGTGGATGGCCGTGGCGGAGACGATCTGTGCTGAAGAAATGCCTCCCATTCTGTTGATGGCATCGTTCTTCACCGTATGATCCTTCAACGACACACACAGAAAACTGAGCTGCTGTTTATTCTGTTCCATAAAAGGTTTTAACCAGTCCATCTCATAGTTCTGGCTCAAGGGCAAAGGGACTTGTCGTTTCTATAAATGAATGAGTTTTTTGTGAAGTCATAAGTAGATCAGGCTTTTTAAAGGAACTAAATGGAAAAAGGGTTTTGTCATTGACCTTTGAATCTGGAGATATGGAGTGCTGAGACGAATTGACTAAAGAGTGTCTGGGTCAAGATCGCTTTTGTTTACTTTTAATACAAAACTTTTATACAAAGACTAAGTTTATATAAGCTGTTGATAATACACATACAGCGGAGGGAAAATGTATGAGGAACTGAAATTAATCAGCACTGAGAACTTCAAGTCAGATACTTCACTGTGTGAATCGCTTTCAAGCCACATAAAAACACCAGCAATGAGTCCTCAAACTGAGGCAGTAAAAGATTGAACCGTGACAGAGTTTGTAAAGTATTGCAGGCTTTATTTAACATGTAATGTGTATTTTAATAAGTGAATTAACTCCTAGAGAAGATGCGCAAAGGTGCAAAACCTGTCAATCGCACAAGATCAACTAGTAGCAAAACAAAACCATCCGATCAACTACCATTTCCACAAGTCGCCCGCATTTTTTTCTTCATGAAGTCGTTTCACTAATATAAATCAGGTCAAATGGATAAGACTATTGCAGCTTGCATTTAATTTTTTAATCTCAGAATGCATTCAAAATAAATTCCCTTCTCTCTGCAACATCTTTTCACAGATGATGAATTTATGAATGTGAGGGCAGGTCACAACTGAACTACAACAAAATCAAGTCCAGTCTTTATTCTTTAATTGTTGATGAAGCGTTTACAGGTATGAAGGCAGGATCAATCTGTCACAAGATCCACCAATGACAAAACACACGACCACTGAATCCAATCAATTCCTGAGAGTTGAAATAATTTCCCATGTTTTTTTTTTCTCTATAAAATACACAAAACAAAAAAATATTAGTGTTCATTTTATATCAACTTAAAAGGTTTGTGAGGTCCTAGAATGAAAAAAAATATAGAATTTTTAAATCAATATTTGATTAAATTGTTTCTCAATAGCATTCTTGTCTGTACTTGCGTTCTTGTGTCCTCGAGTCATGAAACGTCATCAACCGTCGCCGACCTACTGTTCCAATTCAAAATTCACATCTTGGCAAGTACAGATAAAATTCCCAGATGTGTACATGCTCCCCTCCTGACTTGTGCGAACTTGCGAAGCACAGGTATCCCAGAATGCATTGCAGGCCAATTAGCGATAGCTAATGGTAGAGAAAACCTGCACGATTTTAAAAATACTCCTCTGTTGTGCTACAAAATAAAGGTTTAAGAGTTTTTCAGGTGAGAATGTAGTTGTTTTAAACTTGAATCAGCAGTTTATTTACAAAGATAGCGAGTCTTTGACAATGTGCCTCAGCTTATGCTGACTCAGACCCCCAGCCTGTCAGTGGGACCTTCGTCATCACCTCCCTCGCCGAGAGCAGCTTTAATCGGCCAGTCCATCTCAGATGTACCGCTAGATTTTATCTCTTCTTTGTAGTTAAAACATGATATTTAACCCATCTTGTGCATATCTAACAGACAGTTTTTGGTCTTTTAAATCCATTACTTGATCTCAGGTGAATTATTTTGGCAGTGTTGTTTTGTTACGTTTTAGAATTGTCCTTAATTATGTTACTGTGTTGTACACTGCTCTTCTTTGTTTACCAAATTGACTAACATTATCTTTATTTTATATCGTTTACTTCTTGTACTTTATACTTGAATAATGTCCATTGTAGTTTATTAAATCTGATAAGAAAAGACAAATCTGTGTATAATAACACATTTTACTTCACATTTATGGTGATTTATGTTTACATTTTCTTAAATCAAGCATATTGATTTATAATATTAATATAATATTAATTATAAAGCTGTGCTTTATATAATTAAATCATTTTATTGTGAGGTAAGTGACGTTATAAAGTACACTGCCGAATCATGCCGATCCATTTGAAGAAGTACCCGACTTGTGTCCTTGCGTCCTCGGGAGTTCATTCTTCCAAGTTTGAACATGGCAAGTCTGAACTTCCAAGAATGCAAGTCCGAACTTTTAGTACTTGGTATTGAGAAACAGCCCATGTTTTCTCGCAAGAGGGTGGGACTAACCTGTGACCAATAGAAAACAAACACAAATATTCAAGCAATTCCTAACTGACAAAATGAAGCCTGGCCTTACATATTTAAATCATTTCACAAAGACGTAAATCACAAAATAGGCAGTTCAAATATTGTGTCTAAAACAATGCGGGCAAATGCAAGACGTGCCGCTTTCTTCTCCAAATTCAACGTGCTCCTGTGGCGTCTGTCATTGCTAAGCAACCATCAGCTGCACTCTCCAGAGAAACTCCACTGACAAACGTTTGCTGTAGCTCTGATACGAGCTTTATTTATGTCGAGAGTTAAAACACGTTGCAGTGTTTGGGTGCTCTGTGTCTGTTTGAAAAAATTAGTCTACTGTTACTAAGCGGTGTTGGCCAATCAGAAAGTTTCAGTGACCTCACCAGTGACAAAATGCATAGAAAGAAAATGGGGTTTTGAAAAATAGCTATGTTTGTGTTGACCATTTATGCCAAATTAGGAATTCTCCAATACTGCCCTCCACATTAATTAGAAATTTAGTTTTAAATTCATGCATGCTACTGTAGTTGGTTTATTATAATCCCCATTAGTTGTGCCTTATATGGTACTGGGACTTCAATAGTTTGCTACTAGTCGATCTCTGTCTCATTAACTAGACGTTTGTTATTGATTTGGATCACGCAAGCTCTTTTTTGGTAAGAAAGGCTTCTGAATGAGAACTGCAGTCTGTCAAGTTTAAGTATCTGATAAATGTCTAGAATTCTGCTCAAGTATGCCAACAAGCATTAATGCTCAAACAAGAGCCTTTTGTATCATTAAATGAGTCTTTCTAGTAACTGTCCACTGTGTCAGGCTTAAGAAGAAAGCACTGAAACAAAAGGCTCCGAGCAGTAGTTCTGCCTTTTTGCTAACTGCAGGTTTAGTGTTGTTTAATGAAACACTGTCAGTATGAAGTATTTAATAAAGAGGTCGGTGAGCAAAGTGTCAATAAATGGTATAATCATTCCTAGCGTGCTTTATTGTTCTGCAGGGAATTTTGCTGAAGAGTATTCATACAAGTAAATGATACTGGCCGATGTACAGCAGGGAAAATAAGCACTAAACATGTCATCATTTTTCGCAGCAAATATTTTTCTAAAGGTGCCGTTGACTTGGTAACAACCAAATACATCAAGGAAAAATTACTGAACACATGAAGAAAGGGAGGTGTAGAAGGCAGTGAAAGCCCAGACAGCAGCTGAAATCTCTCAGTAGTTCCTCAGCAACCCTTTGGCCTTCCTCATTGTAAATTAATATCAGCTGCTTCACACCATTATCAGGATGATGAAGATGAAACCAGGGTAGACATTTCAGAAAGACAATGATCCAAAACACAAACTCTCAAATGCTTTCAGAGAAAGAAAATAAAGTTGTGGAATGGCTCAGCCAATCACCTGATGTGAATCCAATAGAAAATACAAATTAAAGATCAGATTTGATAGAAGAGACTCAGAACCATCCAGATTTTTACACAAGTGTTAAAAAACTCACACTTGAGCAATGCGACTTCATTCTTCATATGAGAGGCATCTTAAAGCTGCCATCATTAAAAATATATAAAGTATTAAATGCGTTTCAATAGTTCAGTGCTTTCTCCTTGTGTCATTTCATCGTTATTACACACAACTCATTTTTCAGATTTTTTTATTTTGTTTTATTTTTATGTTCGTATTCATTTTATATGTTCGGTTTAATTCCATGTCAACAGCTCCTTTAGAAATATTATTCCCAGGAACAAAAACATCATGTTTATTTTCATTTACTTATTTTCCCCGCTGTATTTAGAATGGTTAGTGACAAACAAACACTGGTTTAGTGAACTGTCATTCGCTGTTTAACCACCAGATGCCACAAAAGCCTGATCTCTGACACCCTCACCAACCCAAATATGCATTATAGTAACGTAATTATCTTTTTTTGTATTAGAATTATTTTAATACAATATATTTTATATAGAAAAATACTGCTTCTTAAAATGTTTTTATTCGCCAAGAATGCATTAAATTGACGAAAAGGTGACAGTAAATGTGTTTAATATTCTAAAAGATTTAGATTCTAAATAAATACTTTTGAACTTTCTGTTCTTCTAAAGATCCTGGAAGAAAATCTCGAAGTCATATATCTTGATAAATATGAAGTGGTTTTAAAATGTATAATTCAGTTGATGTCAGAATTATTAGCCCCTTTTTAATTTTTTTTTTCTTTTTTAAATATTTCCGAAATGATGTTAAACAGAGCAAGGAAATTTTCACAGTATGTCTGATAATATTTTGTTTCATTTCAGCTAGAATAAAAGCAGTTTTTAATTTTTTAAAAACCATGTTAAGGTCAAATTGATTAGCCCCATTAAGCAATTTTTTCCCCGATAGTCTACAGAACAAACCATCGTTATACAATAACTTACCTAATTCCCCTAACCTGCCTAGTTAACCTAATTAACCTAGTTAAGCCTTTAAATGTCACTTTAAGCTGTATAGAAGTGTCTTGAAAAATATCTAGTAAAATATTATTTACTGTCATCATGGCAAAGATAAAATAAATCAGTTTGGAAATGTGTTGGAAAAATCTACTCTCCTTTAAACAGAAATTGGGGAAAAAAATTAACAGGGGGGCTAATAATTCAGGGGGTTTAATAATTCTGACTTCAACTATATATTCAAAAAGGCAGCAACATGAAAGCTCCAAAAAATACTACTTTATTAAATTAAAAAGGTAACATAAAAGCCTTTTTAATGTAATAAATTGGTCATTTTTGAAGCTTTGGTGTTGTTTGAATTTTTTATTTAATAAACCGCTCATTTTTGCTGTTGTCGCCTTTTTGAATACATTTTTGCACTTTTTTGCGTTTTGGCTGAGCACCCATTTAGAGTGATGTGGGTGCTTTTGTGAATTTTTTCCTTCGAAATTTATAATAAAATATGTTTCTGAGCAAATCAGCATATTTATTTAGCATGACTTCCGACAGCTCATTGGACACTGAAGACTTTCGAGGAATTGTAAGATAAATACAGATTAGCATAAAAGATGCAAAGAAATAGTCATATAAATATAATCATATCAAACGTACACAACTATAAAAAAGCAAACAACTATTAGATTAAAATGTCGTATATTATATATTGGATTAAACATATAATACAAGATATACTTATAATAAGTAAATAAATGTGTAAAAAAACTGTTCTTTAAGTATAATAAAGCAGTGTAAGTGGAAATACAAGAAATTACATAAACAGCATTAAGAATTTAGGAAACAGTTCTCTCACAAAAAAATGGAAAATCACAGTGTTTTCCAGTAATCTAAAACTACGCAGACAAATCTGGACAGTAATGGATTTACACTGATTAATAAATAAAACAACACTAAATAATATCTGACCTTGACTTTTAAGCTGCATTTTTATTAAACTGTGTGATTGTCCTTGAACAAATGTGCAATGATACACATATTAAATATCCTGCGTCTGGCAAAACTGTGGATTCCTCCAAAACAAACATACTGTTGTGCGAAACGGGAAGGAAATGGACAAACACGCAGAAGAAAAGAAGTTAGCCAGTCGACGGCATACAAAACAGGCCAGTCGCAAGCAGGAAATCTAGGTTAAAGACAGCAGGACACTCGTGTACACACACACACATAAACACACACACACACAATGTCAAACACAAGACTGGCTTGTACCTTCAGCTTGGAGTGAAATTCTCTGGATTTCCGCCGGGCAAGAACCTGGATATGACTGGAGACCTACACACACACACAACACACACACACGGAGCATTTTGTAACCAAGGAGATGAAAGGCCTCCTGCCATTAGCCACAAAAGCACGCACTTTAATTACAAACGGAACATCTAATATTCAACCTTTCACTTCATTTTAGCTAAAAACAAGTAAAGCAGGACAAGTCCGAGTCAGTTTGCGATAAGATCTGCACAGAGCAACAGGTGTTTCTAGGGACGGCAGTATAAAACACGTTTGGATGAAGCTATAAACAAAGCCTGGCTCCAGCATAATGTGGAAATCATATGTAGTTTGGACTAACGTTATTTATTTTCTTGTGACAGCAGCTTTCACTAACCTGCTTTCTTGTCCGTGTCTTGCCCGTTCGCAGTTTGATGTATCTGGCGATGAGTTCGTTGCGACCTGCGAGAGAAAACAAAGAGAAATGCTTGTTGGTGAATGACATTATTTTATGGTCATTATTTTAGTGAGGCACTGTTTAGCTTTAGTATTCCGTGACACTTTGTTTTAGGTTACAATAAAAATACAATCTTATTATAAATATTTTTATATTTAATAAAGTATATATATATATATATATATATATATATATATATATATATATATATATATATATATATATATATATATATATATATATATATATATATAACCTCAAATATACAGATGTAAATATGTAAACATTTGGGTGAACAAAATAAAACACAAAACAATAAAGTTCAGTAAAACAACATATAAACTAATTAAATAAAGAAAAATATTCTTAAGCATATAAAAACAATCAAAATAAATGATTTTGTGTGTATATAGCTACAATGCATTACAATCCACATTAATCTATGTGTAACTCACCGGTCCTACTGCACTCAACCTGCGCTAAGCTAGGATCGAACCGGCGATTCTTTGCATGCGAGTCGGTTGCTCTAACAAGCAGGCTAAAGACTATGGCTTCTAGCATCTGTCGCTAGAGCACCTTTTGCGATCTGAGGAGTGAGGTTTACCTGCATAGCACTTCGCTAGCTGGCCTTCGTTATATATATATATATATTACATAAAAGCTATTACTAAATTAAATACAAATAAAATGCTTTTAAAAAGACTAAATCAACATTTTAAATGTGATTTGAACATGAAGAAAATATTCTTAAGTATATGAAAGCAATAAAAAATAAAAGATTTTTTATGTGTATAAATATAGCTACAATGCACAGTAATCTATATTAAATGAATTTTATTAATAAATTAAATACACATTAAATGCTTTCAAAAAGACTAATAAATTAACAGTTAAAATGTGATTTGATTAATAAGATTATTGAAATTATATAAATGTATTTATTAAGTTACAATACAAATTCTATAAAAAGTGACAAATAAAACAAAAAATAACTTAAATAAAATTGTATTTCGATTATAATATAATATAATATAACACTTAAATACAATTTTCATTTGAATACAAGTAATCAATTTTACACAAATTAAATATTTAATTAAATTAAAATAATTGCTAATAATAATTATTAATTTTATTATTCACTCGATTAAATTAGCATTTAAAATGTGCTTTAAATGACATTGTGGAAGCAAATAAACTCTATAATAACACTCTAAAAAATACAAATAAATACTTAAAATGAGTTGATTAAAAACACTTAATTGTACTAATTTAACATTGAATTTCAATATGATGGAGGCAAAAAAAAACTATCAGTACATTATATTCATTACAATATGTTAGCATCTGGATCTATGAAAAGAGCCCTTAGAACTTGACAGTCTCTTGTCTTTAAGTAAAAAAAAAGAGCAGCATGAACATTCTTCAAAACATCTCTTTTTTCATTTCCTGAATGAAAAGCACTCTATATGGATGGTCTGAACAACACGACCCTGTATAAATTCACTTCATGTCAATCTATTGCTTTAAGGACAATATGGTGACAGTGAGCCGGTGTGCAGTTTCTCCAGCCAGTCTTCACCCGACGTGCCTGCAGTGTAATCTCCTCTAACCCAGACCCGGGCCTCTCTATTCTTCCAAACACAAACACGCGTGTCCACACATACACACACACAGACACACACACAGTCACACACACAATGCGGGCATTCATGCAGACTGCGCTCGCGGATCAAAGCCTCTGGAAACGGCCAGCTGTAAGCATGCTTTATTGCTGCATAATTCATTCTTTTCAGCCTCTTGAAAACATGCTCAGCTGGACTTGGCAAACCTGCAAAACAAGCTGCGCAGAGAAAAGGGGACGTACAGGGACAGAGAAAGAGACGAGTGTTGAGTTTGGAGAGTCTCCCCTGTGGAGTCTGGAGACAAAAAAAAAAAAAAACCAAAGCAGAAACTGATCAAAGAGAGCGCTGGAGTTGGTCAACAGCATAGAAGCAGCAGCATCAGGACTGAAAGAGCATCAGTTCACACTCGTTTACAGACAGAGAGAACAACTACTAAATTCAGTTTAGTTATTGCCCAGTCCTACTAGAAACACAGTACAGACAAAAATCTCTCATTACAATATAGGACATGTAGTATAATATATATGAGCAATATCACACAAGTAGCAGTGCGATATGGCTGTATATCGGCACTGGTGGGAGGCGTGTGTTGCCTTAGTGTCCCACAAGTGACGATATACAGCAACATCGCACTGCTACGAGTGTGATATTGCATTTATACAACAGTTCGAATGCATAATCGTGTATATAAAAAAGAAAATCAAACATGTAGAGTCTAAAAATCTTTTTGTATGAGGAACTACTTTCTTCCGCCATTCCTTCACATCTGCAGCTGACGTAAGAACAGCAGGAACCGTTGCTACTTCACCAACGTCACTTCCGAGCTAGTATTTGAATGATTCTCTAGCGTAATGTCTAAAGTGATGACAAAACAGGTGATTTTGCTCACATTAAGATTATAAGACTGAACGGCATGAAATGCCATCAGTCTAGAGACGTTTCCCAGTATTTCTTTGTTGCAATCAGGAGATCACAGTAATTAACCCAGAAAAAGCCAAAGCAGCGCAAACACTACCAGATTACTGTTGTGTTTGCGATAAGGAAAAATGCTAACCACATGCGGGCATTTCTTCTTTCTTTTTACTGTACTATTCTGCAGAAACGAAAACAGGAGACATTTTAGAAACAGACAGATGCCCAACTAAAAAGTATCTCGAGGTTATACAAAGAGTGGCCAACACAAAATACATACATTCCTGATATGCGAGTCCCATCTTATACTCAATACACTATAATTACTATGGTATAAATACAGCACTACAACATAAAAAAAGAGAGAGATTGAATTTTATAATGTTTTGATCAGCTGTAGTTTGAAAATATGGCGATGTTTTCTCCTCTATCTTTTCTTCTTCTTATTATCCGGTCTCTGTCGCCATCTTGTGGATGGACAACGTCAACCGTCTTTGCTTTGCTCAGTATGACAGCCTAATAGCCGCCGATGCGCTGTATAAATTATAAATATTTAAAAACAGGCACTATCCTTATAAATTACTGCATAGTTGCAATCTAAACAACTATATTCTTGCTTTAAAAAGCCCTTAAAAGTACATTATGTTGTCCAACAGCAGCAATATTTGTCAAACTGTAGTGAGTTTATTGATCTGCTGTCACTCTATGTGGGCGGAGTAATACAGAAGGGTGAAGAGGCTGTACGAGTTCTGATATTGCAGAATATCACATGGCTATCAGCCAATCAGATTCGAGAACCAGATAAAACTGTTCTATAAATAGATATCTAGGGCTGCACAATACATTGTTTCAGCATCGATATATTGTAATGTGCACATCTGCAATAGTCACATTGCAGGATCTGCAATGTCAAGTTGGGTTTATAATTAACCAGGAACCAGTTCAGTACAAATGACCTGTGGAGTCATTGTAAATTTAAACCATAATCTAATAGTGTGAAAGCTTTTAGCTTGAATGTGTTTTTAAGGCCTGCCACTAAGGTTTAAAGCAAATTTAAATCATCTGGCAGAAGAAATGATAAAGTTTGCCGCATTTACAAAGAATATTGTGTTTAATTGTTTTGAAAATAAAGACAATACAGTCCTATTTTAGATTTGATATTTGAATTTGTGTATCTCAATATTGTTAGATTCCACCAAAAACTGTTTTAGTTTTTATGTTGTTTTTATCTGTGCTTTAATTCATACATTTTTTGGATATTATGCAGATGCACTCCCCTACAAAATCATCAATCAGTGTTAATTATCAATTATTTCCATGTCGTATTGTGAAATGATATTCATATCGCAATATACTGTATATCGCAGAAATACAAAATATCGCAGTGTCAGTTTTTTCCAATATGGTGCAACCCTAATATAAGAGAGCTTGTGTTCCTAATTTTAGGCATTGTTGTCTGGGAATAACATACCTTGGAATGTCGTGACTGACCAATCACAATCTAGCATTAGAGTGAGCTATGCATTAATTACAGATCATGATATAGTACATTTTCTGTAAATTCGATCAATTAACAGTGACTAAATGGAACTAATTTATACATTTTAAAGTATATACTCAAAGAGACTCATCCTTCACTTGTCACAAACCTTAACCTTTGTTAAACACAAAAGAAGATACTTTGAAAAATGCTGGAAACTTGTAACCATTGACATTGAAGTCACTGGTTACAGGTTGCAAACATTTTTCTAAATGACTTATTGTGCATTCATTAGAAAAAAAAGAGTTTGAAACCACTTGAGGAAGTCCATTTTTATTTTTGGATGAACTATACCTTTAAGTATAAACTGCAAAAATGTAAACATACTTTCTCACTATGGTATGTAAGATTGCGGTCTTTGAAATAATAACTATTTTACAACACTGTACTGTTGAATAAAATAAATAAATAAAAATAAATAAATAATTCATTTTCTTTTCAGCTTAGTCCTTTTATTAATCCGGGGTCACCAGAGCGGAATGAACCGGCAACTTATCCAAACTTATATGTTTTACATGTGCCCTTCCAGCTGCAACCCATCCCTGGGAAACACCCATACACCCTCATTTACACTCATACAATATGGACAATTTAGCTTACCCAATTGTAAATAAATTAAATCAAATTAATAAAAGAAAAGAAAAGAAATTAATTTATATATATATATATATATATATATATATATATATATATATATATATATATATATATATATATATATATATATATATATATATATATATATATATATATATATATATATACTGTTGAATAAAATAAATAAATAAAAATAAATAAATAATTCATTTTCTTTTCGGCTTAGTCCGTTTATTAATCCGGGGTCGCCACAGTGGAATGAACCGCCAACTTATCCAGCGGATGCCCTTCCAGCTGCAACCCATCACTGGGAAAAAAATTATATATATATATATTTATATATATATAAACACAGCCCTAATTTACAGTGCCTTAAATTCTAGTTCTATACATATCTTAAATGCAAATATAGTATAGACCTCGTCAATCATTGTGTTGTCAGGTTCATCTGTCATCAGTTTCCTACACCAGAAGAATGTAATTTCTAAAGCAACAGGTGTAATGCCTACAAGTCACCGTTCAGCTAAAAGCCACACCTCTGTCATCATTTGTCATTTGAAACTTGTGTTTCAGCATGTTTCTTACTAGAATATTATATAGCTTCAAAAAAACTTGGTGAGTTGTTAAGAAGACTTTTATCATGTTATTGATGCCACAAAATCGTTTCTGGTTGGAAAAAAAATGTTTGAAGAGTCACTTCATTTAAAAAATTAAAATTAAAAAAGAAATTCAGAATTCATTTAATGGGCATCATAAAGATTGTTCCTGATGGAATAAATCAATGAATGGAATGCATTAATAGACTAAATGCATTAATTCAAAGATAAAGACTAGGTGAGATTGAGGTCTGATATCAATTTACACCGTATGATAAAATACAAAACAAGTACAATACAACAGCTGAATTAATATTGTTATAGTGATTGTTATATACAAAAAAGTATATTTTTATTTATTAATAATAATAACATTATTACTATTAATATCACAATAATGTTATTAATAATAATAATTAATAATAATAATTAGTATTATTATTATTAATATATTATTATTAATCTAGCAATCTAACAATATTGGTGTATAATATATTATTATTAATCATTAAAATAATTAATAATAACAATAATTATTATTATTATTATTATTATTAAATTGTTAACAGTTGCTGTTATCATAAAAATACAATAAAATAAAATTCTATTAAAATTAAATTGTATTAGAAATGATTACACAGTTAATGCACAAAACTGATTATACTAATTATCTAAAACTAATTAATTATTTTTCCTACTGTATTTTTTAATTAAAAAACTATATGCAATTTGGTATAACCACAAAATTTTTTTTTAAATCTAATTAACACTTCAATGTGAAGAGAATTCTCCACTTCAGGGGTCTGAGTCTGACACGTGTCTCACAAACACTCACACTTATCATCTAAAATATCCCTCAGAAAAGTGACGAAATTGAACAAAAGATCAGAGTTTAGCTTATAAAAGGCGACTGTGACCGTCTGAAGTGACCCACAAGTATCGGGGTGTTGCTCCGGGTGTGACGGAACGGGTAGAGCACAAACCCCAGGTCTCTGGGACAATGACTGCTGTCCTGCAGGCCTGATGGATAACTGAGCTCCTTATTACAATCACAATGAGCAAAACCAACAATACAAACACTTTCTGGAGGAGAAATGATGAGACTAAACAAAACCTGACTAGGCCAAGACTGCAATATTCGTAGCTTATGATAACCACTGCCATCAACAATTTTCATGTGGATTTATCTTAATAATTTATTAATATTAATTTCAACAACATAAGTCTTTTTGCATGAAATTTAAAAAAAATGTAGGATGTATGTAGGAATATCTTATTTCTGTATTTTTTTGTATTTGTTTGCATCTTTTTTTTTTACTATTTGTTGTTATATAAACTGCATTAAACTTTCAAAAAAAAAAAAAAATCATGCAAAAATGTTGGTATTTGTATTGGTATATTGGCATGCCACGCACATTTTTGTACTTACCAAATCTTAAATTATTTATTAATAATGTAAAGCATTTATTAATAAATTAAATAAACAAATAAATGCTTTTAAGAAAGACTTATACATTAACATTTAAAATATGAGTAGAATAAGATTATTAAAATTATATAAATGCATTTATTAAGTTACAAAATACATATTTTATAAAAAATTAAGCAACTAAAATCTAACAAAAAAGGAATTATTTTTCAAGTAAATTATATTTATTATAAAATATAACATTTAAATTTTAAATCACATTTTCAATTGAATACACAGTAATAAACCTTACACAAATTAAACAAAATGTAATTAAAATAGTTGCTAATAAAAATAATAATAACAATAATAATAATAATAATAATTCACTCAACTAAATTAGCAAAATTTTAAATGTGCTTTAAATGACACCGTGGAGGCAAATATATTTATTTACACCAGCTAAATTAGAATCATTAAAATGAGTTAGTATAATTAAGTAGTTTTAATCACATTAACATTTAAACGCAATTCGAATGATATGATGGAGGCAAAAGACTATAAATGCCATATGAAATAAATGCAATGCAATAAACATGAAATATTTGATCCACTATGTTGGAATATGTATCTATGAAAAGAGTACTTATAAAAACTTGACAGTCTCTGACTTTAAGAAAAAAAAGAGCAGGATGAACATTCTTCACAACATCTCCTTTTTCATTTCCCAAATGAAAAGCACTCATATTGGTCATCACGACCCTGTGTAAATTCATTTCTTGTCAATAAGCAATTTTTTAATATTATAAATATTTGTCGAATATAAACACACTTGCATTGTAATTGGCTTTATTTGTATGATAATAAACACATATTATTATTTTATATCATTGTTTTATTATATAATTCTGAATAAAAAAAATGTATAAAAACAACATAGAAAGTAATATTATGCATTTAAACATACATACATTTTAATTGTACTTTTTAAGTTTATAGTACAATAATTATATTTTAATTTGTTTATTTTTTGTATTTTATAAATACTTAATTTTAAATACAATTGAAAAAGAATTATACAGCAGGTCAAATACAATTTTTACTACATATTTTCTCCAGAAAAAACTAAATTCAGACAATCCTTTTCAGTCCAGCGAGTCCATTTCTCTCAACTTGTAACACTAAAAAATCTGAACCAAGAAAAACTGTTCTTAGCCATGCCTAAAGTAAAACAAATAAAACCATCACCCCACCTTTCAGAAAACAAACCCTGATCTGGAATCTGACAGTGACAAATCAAGCCATAGGGATCATCTACCTGCACATGGAGCGCACGAGAAACCACAAACGGCCATATGCTTACAAGTAAAGGTCAACCGGCAAAAAGCAGATGGTGATCTGAACAATCAGCTCTCTGGAGTCAGTCAGATTATACTGATATTATCTGCAGACTCAATGCAGGTGTTTCCCTGAGAGCAGGACACACACACACACACACAAATAACACAGAGACATATAGCACACAAACGCACATATACACACTCTCTCACACACACACACACACACACACACACAGACACACACTCTCTCTCTCTCTCTCTCACACACACACACACACACACACACACACACACACACACGTCTGCTAGCATCTGATTAGGGTTAGCCAGCTGTCCGATGACACCCCTCCGTCCACAAGCCACTTTCAGACTCAAGGCCAGATGGCAGGAGAGCGTGACGGACAGTCTTTTCTCTTGCAGTGGACGCCCCTTCAGCCCCTGGCCCGCCAAAACTGACGACATCATTCACTGAAAGCAAAGCTGAGAGGAGATGATCGCATGGAGCAAAACTGTACCCAAAAAATATTTGATTAACAGGTGGGATCAGTCAGCTAATTTCAAAGTTTTTTCCCAACATGATCTCACAGCAATTTGTAACTTTTTGATTTAGTGGCTAATTCGAATGAATTCGTACAATCTCATTCATACAATTTAGTACGATTTGCTTATGCCCAATAAAGGTTGAGCTTAGGAGTGGGGTTAGGTGCCACGCCTCTTTTTTAAAATCAGAAATTTTCATACGACTGAATTTGTACGAATTCGTAGAAATTAGCCACTAAAGTAACAAAATATAAAATAGTTACGTTTCCTCGTGAGAGCAGGCTGTATTTTTCACATATTTTTTTATGTTCTATTAAATTTGGTACGTTGACTAACTGGTAGAGGTAAAAGTACAGCCGAAGTACAAAAAATGTATTTCTTGTGGCACAAGAATACATTTCTAAATAAAATGTGGTAGTGGTCAGTAACTCTGGTGTGATTTGAATGGTAGTGGGTGGTCTAAAAACATAGCACTCTCGAGTCCCAACGTTAATGTGGAACAACATGTCTGTGATTTCCTCATTCTTACTGAGCACCGGAACAGGGTACTAGGGTTGCACAGTTTACCGGTACTATGGTAGTATCATGATACTATGGCTCCAAAATACTGGCGGTGCCACTGTAGTTTGTAAACGGTAGTATCGTCATTAACGGTCTATCTACAATAGATAATATTGCATGTGGAAAAGTCACTAAAATTCTCACACGATTAGAATATGCATAGTCTGTGGAGCCCTTAAGGGTTGCAAAACTGTGTAGAATTCACACCTTTTATGGTAGCTTATTGCACGTTTTCTGACGCTTCAGTTCGAACGCACATCTGAATCAGTTAATTTCTGTTACTGTCAATATGATTTAGTAGCTACAACAACTGCAACAATCTTTTAAAAAGAACGACTCGCAAAGTGAAAATTTGAATGCGTGACAAGACAAAAAAAAAAGATAAAAAACCCAAAAGAGCAACAGGAAACATTGAAACTATTTTGGACCACCTCATATAGCCTTATTTTGTTAAAAATATAAAAATAAAAATATCACAGTCTCTCGGTATAGTGGTTACTGCTCTATAATATATATTTTTTAATTGTCTGGGTAAAAAAACTAACTTTTTTCCCATTTTACCACAATATATTTTATTTTGAGAAACATTTATAATATTTTGGAGCAGTAAACATGTCAGGCTGAATAATTCAAATGAATTATTGACTTCTGCTGTCTTCATTTGTTTTAAAAACAAAGATTTCTTTACAATTTAAAATGCCATGTTTGGATATCTTTTCTGCTGGAGATACTGTTGCCCTAAAAAACAGCAACAACAAAAAAATGTTAATAAAAAATCTTACACATACTGTAGGAACGGTATAGCAGAACATTTTGGTGGTTTTAAAACCTTGACTTTTCCAAACCGCAGTACAATTTGAAAACGGTTATCGAGTGGTCAGGTGCGGAATAAAACCTTGCGGGAGCGAGACTAAATAAATAAGTCCCGCACATACCTCTACTTTCTGGTTCAACGAAGCCCATCCCTCAGAAATACACAATGTGCTCTGATTGGTCAGCTGGCCTAATGTGTTCTGATTCACTGACTGCCTAATGCACATTGAAGGAAACTTTATACCAGGCAGCAGGTTTATGTAAATTAAGGTTTGTGATGTCAGAAACCCCCCTGAAATGTATTCCCCTAAATTTATTCTGCACAATAAGCTCTAAATGCATTTCACATAGAAGAAACCGCTGCTACAGCCTCTGCTAGTCTGCAGTCACAGTGAAAGTGAACACATATGCAAGAGTCCAGCACTTAACAAGAGCTCTGAAGAGAAAAAAACTCCTTCCATGACAGAAAAGCCAAACTTGAAACACAAAGTGGAAGGAGTTGGTTTGGAGCTGTTTTCTTTAATGGGAGCAATTAAGCATGTTTCCTGTGTGTGTGTGTGTGTTTGAGAGAGAGAGAGAGAGAGAGAGAGAGAGAGAAAGAGAGAGAGAAAGAAAGAGAGAGTCTGACTGTGTCCTAACATGGTTTTGCTGGCTGGAAACATCACACCAGTCTGCTGGAAATCACACATGGAAAATCCAAACAGCCCCAAATGACCCCTAGTTCTCTCTCTCGCTTCATCCCTCATTGAGTTTGGCTTGATAAAGTTACTGTACGCGGATTGTAGGAGAACAGAGCTAAATGATGTTTGTTTGCCCTTCCACTGTGAACCTGATAATTGAATGACTTTCAGATTGCAAGGAAAAGCTGTTAAGGCGCAGTGTTTTTAAATGTGTTGAAAAAGTTGTGTGGTTTCAATTACACCTCTTTAAGGCGCACTGTTATTTTAATCTATTTTAAGTCGTTGCGTATACTGGAGTTTTACAGTAAATGTGACCTATTGTGTGCTGCATGATTCATTTAAATCAAATAGAAATACAGTCAAACTGGAAAAGCTTTGATCTTAGATAAATGTACAATCTAGCAGTTTTACAGTGAAGCACAGCATTGTGTCATTTACACACCAGCAGCTCATGATATCCGCTTTCTAGGGGTGGGAAATCACAGGTTAACTCACGATATGATATCATCAAAATATTTTGCCCCCAATGTTGATATATCACGATATTTGTAAATAAATGAGGAACAAAATGCATCAAAAAGTTATCAGATGCATTTCTTTTATTATCAACACTTGTTTTTTTTAGAATTGCAACAATGTAAAACAAGGACACAGCTGTCAAACAAGCTTAAAAACGCTGATGTGCAGAGAGCAGTTTGTGACTGAAAAGACCACATCTCTAAATTAGTCACAGCAGTAGCAGCGCGATTTTGTGGAATATACATTAAAGAAAACACTGTCAAAATTCTAGTTTTCTGTAAAGTTAAGACAACTATTACTTATAACTTGGCTAACTTATTTGATGCAGTTTATGCTTAGCCGTGGTTTATTTTTATTAATGCAAAATCCTGCATTCCCACTAGATGAATATATATATTTTTAAGAACAGTAATGGCCTGTTTCCACTGTGTGGTACGGTACGGTTCAGTACGCATTTATGGCCATTTCCACTGTCAAAAGGTACCTAAAAGCGAACCGTACCGTACTACTTCTTGGGCACCCTTTGCAAAGGGTACCTAGCACAGCAAAAGGGTACCAAAAGGCGGAGCTAGACTTGCAGCTGAACGCTATTGGTTTACAGAGAAGCGTCACTCACACATACACAAGCAGAAGAACGAAAACAAAGAAACCGCCATTTTTAAATACACAGCAGAGACATTACATCGTAATACTATATACATATAATAACAAGCCATGGTTGACCCGAGCTCAGATAAATCTTGTCGTCGTCTTGATGAACAGCCACAAAGCCAAGAAGAACAAAATCTGCCGTGTCCTGTTTTTGTTTTACAAGGCTGTCTAAAAGTGTGAGCGGTTTCACTTTCTCCCGGGAGCTCGCGATCGCTCGGCACACGTCTATATTTGAAATAACGAACTTCTTGAGCTGATGATAATAACGTGCCTGGGATTATTGAAGTGCTTCTGATATCTGATCCTTTCAGAAATGGACAAACGCGAGAGTGAACCACGAAAAAACAAAGGAGCAAATGATTTTTTCAGCAACCTAAACTATGAACAAACTACCATGTTTAACTATTACGATATTATGAACTCGGAATGACAGAATTACTTTCTAACAAACGGTTACATGTGCTGGTGAAGATTAAAGATGCAGATGAGAGGTTTGCACTGACTGGGCTATATGTTGCGTGTTGTTTTTAAACCCAAATAAGGACTAAATGTATGCTGTATGTAGTTTTTCTGTAATTGGTAACATATCAAAGACTGTAAGGGTCTGTATGTGTTCATAAATGTTGCATTTATTTATTTATTTATTTATTTTATATAAATCGCAGACGTTACAGTAGGCTATTTCACACTGTCAATGATCTGCAGTTATAATCAAATCGTGTTTACAGAAAGGTTAGTAACAAACATTTATACACAGGTATTTATGTGTATAAAGCCTCTGTTTTGTGAGAAGTGCTTCTCGTATGATATGTGAACGACCTGTACAGCTTTACTTTAACATTTCCTTGAGCGAGAATGACCTTGACGTAGGAGTTAAGCATTAAATATATTAAATGCTAATGGTCTAATCCAGTTTAATGATTTATGCTAAGCTAGGCTAAATAAGCTCCTGCCAGACCTGGAGATCATCTCAATAGATAAAAAAATGATAAAACTCAACTATTTAACTCTAGGGGAGCTGTACAATGACCCTATTTCCAGAAAAAGGAGTGTTACTTTAAGTAAATTGGGAGCTTAATGAGGAACAAAAGCTTTATCAACCTCCACCGAGCACCACTAACATGTATTATGCAACTCGGGGACTGTCTGTAAGATAAAATGAGTGTCTGTTTCAATCAGTCCTCCTTCTCAAACGCTTCAGAGGTGTGAGGACGAGGCCTGCTGCGACCCGTCTCCTGACTCACACCTATCAAAGCCAAATGAGGACAATAATGTGCCTCAAACTGGCCTTCAGGACATCCACTTTTTTTCTCCCCTCGTTTCCTCTGGGAAAGAAAACGGGCAAAATTACTCCTCGGCCCCATTTTGCACAGCACAAAAGAAGCCCAAAGCGGAAATATACATAGTTAGACCTTGAGAAGTGAAGACGCCCCACATCGGAGCACAATAACAGCACCGAACACAAAAGACACGTCCTGTGTGATTTTGCAGACTCTTCTTTTCAGAAACCACCTGTTTCACACCTGAATCCCTGCGTTTTCATCAAGGCGCTGACAGTCTTTCTGTTTCTTTATGCCGGAAAGTGGCCCTGTGGGACTCGAGACATGTCTATAGGTGGAGATGTAGTGCTTTACTATTTAGTGCTGACCTATAAAACATATCAAGTATGCAAGTACAGTAAGAACGACCTGATAGGTCTCATGACAAAACTCAACTTGACTAGGTGTAGTCGAGGTATAATTTTAAGTTAACACTAGGGGTATAAAGATGCATGTATTATTCAGGAATTGTCGCAGTATAGGCATCACAGTTTGGTCCATGCACTTACACTACGAATGTGCCAGTCCAAATGTGCCAGTCACTAAGGTTAGACAGAAAATTCACAGTAGTGCAACAACTGAAGAGACATTCATACAAAACGCATGTAAAAATGCTAGACACAGTGCTTAGGAATGATTTTAAAAAAGCACTACCTTTCTGCCATGTTGCTGTCAATTAAAACCGTGGTCATGTGGACAAATTAAATGTAGTAATGTTCAACTTAATTTGTTTGTTTAAATTCAACCCAAATTAATTGTTTATAACCACCTAACTTTTAGTACCACTTAAAGTTTTTTAGTAAATCCAAGAAATCATATTTGAATATTTTGTGTAGGAAAATACGAACCATATGCCATATTGAGAATTAAAACTTTATATGCCAAAAATCCACAACGCTTGCTTTGTTTCAGTTTATTTTGAACAGACAGCAGCGTTTTGTCACAATGAGCTACAGAACTGCAAAGCTTCTTGTGATACCAAAGTACGAAATATATATACAACAATAAGAATTAAAACTTTATAATTAGGAGACTGTATATGAAACTTTTACACAACCCTCTAAACAACAGGAAAATTTTAAGTGTTCTCTTTCCATAGCTATTCTACTGTATGTAAATGCAATTGACCGGTATTGACCTTATTCGTCATGTACGAGTGGGTGAGTACGAGACTTCCAGTCTCATTCACTTCCATTGAATTTTTAGACATTAAAAATGACACGTTATGCTGCTTGATGTTGCAAACTTATATTTTCTTATTGCATTATTCTACTTTTTATGTACAGTCATAAACACACTTGTTTGTAGAGCAAGCAGTTTGACCGTTTTCTGCTCTTTATTCCTAGATGTTTCTCCAATAGGCAACTGAATCAGAAGTACTAAAACAAATCGCAAAAACGTGTGTACTTACGTATTGAAGAATAAGGTCAATACACTGAAAACTGGACTGACACAGCTTCAACTTACTAGAACTTCAATGCTAAGCTGCTTTGACACAATCTACATTGTAAATGCGCTATATAATAAACATGAATTGAAGTCATGCCCATTTGCAACTGTAAACAAACGTTTTCAAAGTTAGCCCCGCCTCAAAGTTTTTCTGATTGG